>CABFVZ010002306.1:44027-76422 GCA_902151445.1 Timema monikensis | reverse complement strand
TCCCCCTCATTTTATTTATAAATGAAACGTCCTATTCTGATCTGTCAAAGAAGAAAGTCTTAGGCCTGGTTTCTTATTTTCCTCGAGCTTTAAAATTTATTATTTCACAGACCATTATCATACACTAATGAACAACTAAGGTGGTTTTAAGTCATAATGTGATGTTTTAAAAAGTATTGAACTGAAAATCAAATAAAAGTAAAAGCTAGAAAACATTTATTTTGAAATGCTGCAAAAATAGCCTATTTTTTGTGTGCATTTAATTCCTGCTACTGTTTACAATTATGGGAAAAAATATTACAAACTTAATGGCTCAAGGATTGTCTTGAACTCAATATTGTACAACTTTTTGGTAATACTGAGCTTTGTAATTCTTCCATACGAATATTAATTTAATCTACAGAATGACAATAATTGAACAGTAATTTAGCTATCAAAATTACTATTGGTGAAGTTTTGTGATTTCTTCTATTTTATTACTAAGAGTAAAAGCTGATTTTTTTTAAGCTTCCCGACTGCTGAGGATGGGGAGATCGAGGTTCGAATCTCGGTCGGGTGAACTGGGGGTGGTTTTTCCTAAATGGTTTTCCACTCTCCCTTCACGCAAATGCGGGTTCACTTCCTCTAATTCAACCTTCCCAATTCCTAATTCATTATAGTAATTAGTACTTAAAGCGTATAACCCGAACGGGTAGTAAGACGCGGTGCTAAATATTATTATTTTTAAGCTTCCATGCTCCTGTCGGGTAGTAAAGCTTATTATTAGCTTTGGCTAAAACATTGTTGATATATATAAGTTGGATGCAAAGCCCTAAAGCAGCCAATAGACAAGAGTTTTTGCTCATTCCTAGGATTGGACATTTTAAAATGACCAAAGCCTGAAGTAAGGTGATTCTTTAAAAAAAAAAAACCAAGTTTGGTCAGTGTGGTCTTTATAATTTAGGTCTATATAAATGTGGCCCAGTTCTCTTTGTATATCAATGGGATCCACTTGCCTTTTTAAATTCATGTGGTTGGGTCCACCACATTCTCAGTCTGGCCGATAAAAAAACTAAAATGGCTTTGATCGTTTGGCTGTTTGGAGATGGCCAAAGCCTAAAATTGAATAGAAGTTGAGGTTTTGGTCATTTTTAAACGTTCAATCCCAGGATTGAACGTTTTAAAATTCGTCCATCGGCTGTTTTCGGGCTTGGCTCCCAACATTTATACCGTATTGGCCCAAATATTATAAAACCCTAAATTTTTAAAGGTACAGTAGCCCCATGGCTTCTTTGGTGCTGAGTGCTGTTAATTTATAATTATCTTAACTTGTTCTCATTCCCTTGAAATTCTGAGGAATATTCTCCTCTCAATTGAGGATATTCTGGAAAATAGTTAGGCTGTGCATATAGCATGAGCACTCTTTTTAGGTGAAAAACATCGCACTATATTCTGGGCGGTAAGTTGTGAAACAACTTTTCAGGGATCTGTGGGACAAGAAAATATCTTGATATAATCTGAAAAGTTGAAAAATCTCAAATGTGAAAATTTTGGAGAAAAAATAATTGAAAAGCAAATAAACACCCTAATAAAGTTACAAATCTATCTTGGAAGCTAATATTAATACTACTTTTTTCCCTGAAATAGCCTTGTTTAAGAAATGTTTAGTTTTTTAACTGTAGTCCGATGTTTACAACTTGTTTCAGGTGATTGACCCGTCTCTTTATGTCCCCAAGACACTCGACGACTCTCATGCCATCGAGGAAGGGAACGTCAGCAAGTAAACTCAAGTGAGAGCCCTGAATCGAAGGGAATTCATTCAAATCATTATTTATGCAATATCCAGTGACAATTTTCTTTATCATGTGTACTTTTACTTTTCATCGTGGTCGGTTCATTTCTCATTGTTGTAAATAATTTCAAGCATCATTTCATTACAGTTCGTAAAAAAAAAAAGTGGCAGAACTTTTAAACCAATCAATAGTTGGTAAACATTGGAAGACGTCTGTGGATATTTACACTTCCTTTTAGGATTCCTCATGAGATGATGTAATATCACTTCTATTTCTTTGATTTAATATTGGTGATACGTCATGACGTGTTCTTAAAGGATTAGTAAACATCAAAAACTAACAAAGAGTTTTGTTAAAAGAAGAAAAAGTTTTCATTTCATGTTTCGAAAGTTCTTTTTGTAAGAGCGATCATTGATGCGAAGAAGAAGAAAAAAAAGACTTCTATTTAGATTTTTATACTATTTATAGAGATGCCAGAATAGCGCAGAACTGATTTGGCCCATATTTTCTAGACTGAAATACACAACTCTATTGATAGAGTATTGATTTGTTTAGTGTTAAAACTATTTAAAATGTCTGATTGGTTAAGAAGAGGATATCGGAGTATGTGCGACTATTCTCTCAATGGAGTTGTGTGGGAAGGGACTAGTTTTATAAATTTATTTTTGTATGAGATTGCACTGAAATCTGGAAGTAGTTTTAGTGACAAAATTAACACTATAAAACTTTATTAATTTATTTTACTTCCCAGGAATGCGAGGTTTGGGATAATGTTTTGTAATTATTTTGTGCAACATCTGTGGATCTCCCAAAACATTATTCCTTACTTGGTTGACTTTCTGGTAAAAACAACCCTGCTTCAGGGTCATACAATTTAATTTGTCATTTTGAATAGTCGTTAGCATGTGGAAAATTCACTTTCTCAAAACTAATTTTTGTTTTAATTATAAAACCAAACAAACAAACAAGTTTATTTGTCACTATATTCTGCTTCCATTATTACACTTGAACATATTTTCATATGTCTCAAGGATTCTAAAGACTCTGTCCACACATGTACAAATAAATATTTAAGGTGTTATCTTGTCAAGCAATACCACATTATTAATGCAGCTTTGGAGTGAATAGGAAACTGGGTGTTTGGACACTTAATTATGTTAAATGAAAACTGTGTTGTAAATTACTACTCCAGTTCATGTATGCCATGCCATATGTCTAAATTTATGAAATTTAAACATAGAAATATAAATGGTAGATTTGTTAACATCAAGTATGAAACCAAAATTGGATATAAGCTTTATTTGATATTAGAATGCACAATTTTTCCAAGTTTATTTTAATTTTATCTTTCTTCTTATTCAAGTTTTGAAGATCAACAATCTTAATATTTGTTTTTTGAGTGACATTCAACCCCGTTTACTATTCACGTAGTGAATAATGAACTATTTAAATTCGGCAAATCGTCTCTTGAGAACTATTTTTTTTTATTCGGTGTATATAGTTTGTGAGGATGGTGTTGCGTACCTCTGACGGTTTAACGAAGACTTGTATATAATTAAAGTGAACATCGTAAATATTTTTTTTTATATATATAAATGTTTAAAGAAAACTTGCGTGTCCTGAACTAAGTTAACAAGATGGTGAGAAATGTTTATGAAATGTAGTTTCGTTTGACTGAAATGTGCAAGAATCGTAGTCCAGAGAAGTTTTTTTTCACGCGGACATTGAAAGTTTTGTGATTGGTACGTGACATGTGATTGAAGTATGTAGATCAATATTATCGAAGAAGGTAATACTTAAAGCACAAAAGAAGACTGGTGCATGTCAAAGTGGTAGGACTGCTTCATGATGTTGAACAAAGGTGCAATTAGTACCTATGTATAGATATATATTTTACGGAGATCCAAATGTGCTGAAGGTGGTTAATTAGCAGCGACTACAAACAACCAGTAGTCTACCTCCAGCGTCGAGTTGCCAACATCTGAAACTTGAAAAGCTGCACAACTGGCAAGTGCAAACCATTCATTAATAATTGTAATAGATTTATTTTTAAAACTCTTAATATTCAACAGCACTTGCCATGAATGTTCTTTGTGACCTTTATAAAAAAGAATATTAAAATTCTGCACCTGAAAGATTAAGAACCATATTTTGATCTAACCAAACTATTCAGTTTCCTTCTGTTCTAATAATATAATTTGTTTAACATGTTCACCATGTTATGTTGAAATCTTGCTGGTTGTATCTTTTCTCTCAAACAAGTCGGTGGTGAACTTGCCGACGATGTTTTGAAATCTTTTGGGTGCAGAATGGAGGCAGTTAGGAATGGACACCTTTTAAACTGTAATTAGTAATTAAATTATGTCAAGTTTTGTTCTAGAAATACCCGTTTGTCGGAAGAAGTTTTAAACAGTTTTGGTGCCTCTCATTCCAGCTAGCTGTTATGTTTGAAGTTGAATTTGGGTGTGGCCCTCCAAACTCAACTTGTGAGTATTTGGTGGTTCTTTGGAATTCTTAATTTATAATAGCTTTTTTTTTAACTTTGACCAAATTAGGGCCACATAGTGTGTGTTGAAAGTAAAATTGATTTATGAAGTATTTACATTTACATAATTATCTCTTTTAGTCTTAAATTACAACATTTTGGTGTCTTTTTTGATTTATTTGAAGTATCACGGAAATAGTTCTTGCCTCAAGAATTTCACATCAGAGATAATTTAATTAATTATTGATCCTTTATCTAAACATTGTTAACTTAATGTCCATATTTATGTTGTCTTGGTATATCAAGACTGAATACAATTACATCATCATTTGGTTGTTTGTTTAACATGTAACGTAATAATGACTTCCATTGTGATGGTTTTAGTGTTCTCTTTGGACGACCTTGAAATAGGGAAGGTTTGTGGAACAATGTTTTAATGGTGCTCAACCGTGCCCCCAGTTGCACTTAGCATTTAGCCGGACTGACAGCAGACTAAAATTATTTGGGGACCTATTCCACAAAGAATGGTATTAAAATTCCAAATAAAGTAATAACTTAATTGTAATGAGGGGTTTTAAATGGCTTGGCTACGGTTTGTTAGTTTCAACTACAATTTTTTACTTTGTGTAGTTGAAATCTTAAAAAACAAACAAAAAAACTTTATATTAATGACAAAATAAACCATAAAAGGCCCCAAGATTAACATTAAATCTCAAATAATGAAACACCCTCTGGACACTTTAATTAACTAACGTGTTGAGGTCTTGCCTTTAGAATCAACGCCGGGCAACTAAAAGTTGGTAAAGTTTGTCTTGGGCACAAGTGTGTTTGATGTTACCAGACTTGTTCTAAAACTTAATTCAAGTTGGTAGGTCGTGAATAATCATATTCGGCTCAGGTTGGGTAGTCTGATATATGTCAAGGAAAACTCAACAAAGCTGTGTTGTAATTTTACTAAGGAAGTTCTCTTAAGAATGTTGATATTATTTCCAGATGAAACATTTAAATCATAAAGCACACCTAATAGAAACTTCAGAAAGGGGTGTGCATATTTCTGTGGTAAAATAAGTTGTCGTCATTTGTTTTCAAAGCTATCTGAGAATGTAAACATATTGGACCAGTCTTGTAATGTACAATAAAGGTTGTAGGAAGAATAGCCTGCAATGCTCGACTACAGTTGTACTAATCACTTATAACATCTGACAATTTGTTTTGTATTACTACCGTGTTCACTTTAGAACCTGATCAACAAAACTAGATGCCTTTATTAATTGTACCTGTTGATAAATATCAACATTTCATTATTTTGTTGAAACAAGAAAATTTCCTCTGCTAGTATAGAATACTTGTCCTACCTTGACTGGTTAATCCCCATCTGTGGTTTGTAAGAAACCGATGCCACGGTAGTCCTCATTCAACGACTTTCTAAAGACTAGTTTGTACGGATCAACAATCACAATTATTAAACATGTTAGAATAAAAGAACCACTGGGAGTGGAAGGATCTGTTGCCAATTTTAAGTTTGATAATTCAAATCCTGTTATAAATATATTTATTGTGATTATACTTAACCTATATTTCAAGTACACTGGACATTTTCTCGAATAGTTTTAAATTCCCCAAGTGATAATTTGGCCACTTGGTGCTTGCTGTAGACTTTAGTTTCGAAGAGTTTTACTGAAAGAAATATCTGATAGTCACGGATACGGACGGTGTAGACTACAGACCTACAAGTTTGTAGAAGGTTGTTTACGCTGTTGCTCTTTGATAAGCTACACCAGAGTGTAATCAAGATATCACATATTACCAAGTCATTCATGCTATAAATTACAGTTATATATGGCTCTAGACTGATAACATTATTATTATTTATAAAACTAGACTATTTCTAGTATTAAGTCTAAGAAAATCACAAGTTTCTTTGTCAATATGTATCGTTAGAGATCTCACATCAGTCAGTATTAGATTGTTTAGCGACAGGTTCACTTTGGTTGCATTTGGACTGATTTACTATCTACTCTACACCCTTTTCAATTTGTTTTATGAATAATGTTCTTTTATTATTATTTGTAACTAGTATTTATGTTAATAGTTAAAAAATATCGAAACCACTAAATTAATCCCCTTGTTTTTGTGACTTGGTTGAGGATGACAAACCTTTTCTTTGATCTTAGAACCGAGACATTTTCTGTGAATCATTAAATATATAGTTTCACTTTTTCATGTCCGTCACCAGGAATATTTGAGCACCTGCAGGGGTCTGGTAGATGCCCCCTTGCTGATATTACCTTTAAATGAATAAAGTTTGTGCACTGCTCGTAGACCGTCTTGCTTCCCCTGCAGATTTAGCCAACACATTGTTCATGTAATAATTTGTTTTTCTTTGCAAAGCTATAACACATAAAATTGCAAGATAAAAACTATACATTCTATTAGAAATGCAACTTATTTTCTCCCCAACTTTAGCAGACATTTTGACAGTTTACAATAAAATGTTAAGCATGTGATTTTTGTCTGAACTATTTTCTTTTTATAAGTCTTTAGTTGCAAAGTCTGTTAACCTTGCTCCATTTTATTGATTGTATATTCACATTAACGTTGATTGAGATGTCGAATCTTATGATATTTATATATATATATATGTTGCGTTATAACAGACCTAACTTAATACATTGCTATACAAAGCTATTTTGTTTCTGATTGTGTTTGGAGCTAAATCTGTTTTTAAATTAAGCTTTGAATTTAAATATATTGTGTTTGAGCATAATTGCTAATGACCATAACTACGATTATTTGTCAATGAAAAAAGTGCATTGAATGGAAAAATCGTTTTTATTTTAGATAATTATCATTTCTTTTTATAAAGAAAATCTGAACTTGTAGTTTCCTATAAATGAGTGTCTTGTTTGATTATCAGCGTTCAACTCTAGTTTAATATTCAATAAATATAAATTCTGTTTATTTAAAACTACTTTTGAGGAAGGACTTTATATGAAAACATTTTCCCAAATTTGGGATGTCAATAAATCAAAATGGTTGTAATCTCTAATCGAGTGGAGAATTTTGGAAAAAGTAATTTAAGAAAATGTATTAAAGCCATTGTGTTGTGTGATTTTGATCGACATCCATTCCTTAGCTCACGAGTCGACCGCCAGATTGGCTCTTTTGGTTTTATATTTGACAGATTAAATTAATTCCACATCTGAAATGATTTTTTTTTCTGTAATAATGCTTATATTTTTTTAGTTTATTAGAAACTATATAGAAACCTTAAAACAAGGAAATAACTTAAAATGCAAAATTTGGTAAATCCAATTAAAAGGCAAAATTTCTAAAATTCTTAAAAACTAGTTTAATTTCCCTTTGAATCGAAACAAATGTGTGGCTAAAAAATTCCTAATTATGTAAGCTGTAAACAAAGTTTGATCATGGAGGGTGCGTAAACTGTTTGTTCATTGGGCGCATTGACCTTCTGGGGAATATCACTCAACATTATATATATAAAAACTGTTTCCACACTGTGGCTGGGTCACTTTATTACAATCTCTCTCTCTCGCTATTGTTTCTGGGGGGGGGGGTGATTGGTATGTAGACAAACTAAATCGAGATTATTATTTCAGTTTATTTAAAGATTGTTCCACCAAATTATCTCAAATTATCTGTTCATCCAGTTAATATTCTTATGTGGTGGATTCTCGAGAAAACTCCCCAGATTGAGTGATATGACTCCATTTTGTCAACATGTATTTGCTAGGTGTGTGAAATTCATTGTGAAAGAAAATGTAAACAATTTTGGAACTAATTGGCAGAGATAATTGGGATGAATAAAACAAAAATTGTTAAAACTTGTGTGTTTCATTCCCCCCCTTTTCTCTAATTTAAGGACAGTATTACATTCTGGTCCCATCTTACAAATGTGGATACTCTTCCTCTGAACCCAACCTTCACATTCGTGTTTGTACTATCAAGTGGAGTGAGTTTTGGTAGTTGGCTGTAGGGGTTGCTCAATTATTTAGTCAATACCAAATTAAACTGACTGGTTGGAACTTTGACCATAGTACTTTAGGATTAAAGACCTAAACTTAGGTTTAAAAGAAGTTAAATATATTTTGGAAAATAGACTAATCTTACAAAGGGGAATAAACTTTAAATCTACACAAAGAAAAAAAAACCTGTGATTCATACATATAAATAAACTATTTTTGCTGATCAGTTTACCAAATTAGGATGTGTTTGCATACATGTACCCATGTCGGTCATACTAATGTATTTTTAATATAATAAATTATTGCTATCATGATAGGTAGTTAAAGCCTGTTTCAAATGTTTTAAGTTATAACCTAATTAAGACATCTAATAAATTTCTGTACACTTTTTTTCACCATCCTAAATGTTTAAAACTAATTGGGTTCGATCCACGCCAATACTAGAATGTTAATACCATGTACGAGCCACTTGCCCCTTTTTATAAACAAAATAAAGAATCAATAATTTTTACTTTAGTTATTACAGTATTATAATATGGTCCGTTTTATTGTTGTACGCTACGCCATGGTGGAAACTTGCAAGGTAAGCTCATAGATTTTCAAGGTAAAGCTTGTTTAGGTGTCACATCCCGAAAGAAAAGATTTGTCTGTAAAACCCAAAGTTATTAGAACTAAACTCAATTGTAACATATTTGCATAAGGATATAACCAAACACCTTTAATTGTTTGGTTTAAACATAGCTTTATTTGCATTATAAAAATAAATTAAGACTATAAGTGACACTATACTTTCGGTTTAACTGGTAAGGTATTTAACTTACTATGCTTAGCTTATTAGGATGAGTTAAGATAAACAGTGCATCTTGCGATCTATCTCTTTAAAATTACAGAGATATATAGCGGCGAGAGTTGAACTAAGCTATCGAAATACTATCCAGTGCCTTTATTTATCATCTAGTATTGTGTAGGCTATAATTTCTCTATAAGGAGTATGTATATCTTCCCCTTCCAGTTTCAAGGTCGCACTGATTTTAAATTTTTTTTTCTGTAAATCAAATGTTACGCTTTCACAAGCTTTCTATTAACGTCACTTACCTGAATTCTCTAAAACTTCTTAGCCGTACATTTATCTCGAGCTCTTCAAGAATGGTTAAGGTTAGTTGACATGGCTACAAATTGCCGGATTTTCTTATTAATTTAAGGTTTCTTCAAGGCTATGAAAGTCTATCTACTCTTTGCATTAGCAAACCTAATTTTGAGCAACATTTAGCAAGCTTTAAACATAACTTTACTGTACTGTTATTTTTTCTTGTCATTAATGTAATTGGCCGATTGCTAATCTTGGTGTAAATTAAAATACTATATGGAGAATATTACACTTATGTGCATTCACTTTTATTTGTTGAGAGGCATTTTATTTTAATTGTCCCTTTATAAAAATTGATTTAAAATCATTTTAAAGCTCCATAATTTAAAACCATAAGGTATTTTAAAGTGGGCCTAACTAGCGTATGAATAATGCGCCAACAATTAAAACTAAAGCCCCTTCTTCGGACTCCGTAGTCCATAGTCTGTAAGAAATTGATACCACAATATCAGATTGCTCTGTCTACAAAGGTTTTATCCTTAAGTTATTACTTTGTAGAAGTTGGTAAACTTTAAATTTCTAAGAATTACTTATTCTAAATGGACTACCAATCATTGTTAAGCAAAAATGTGCGTGAGCATTGAGATAAAAGCACCAATGGTTGTGAAAGTTGATTGCTCAAATTGTGTTTTGAATATAAATATATTGTGATTGTACTTAACCTACTTTTCAAGTACACCCAAGATGTTTTCTCAAATAGTTATTTTAATTCTTTAATTTATCAGCTGACTGCTTGATACTTGCTGTAGACTATTTTACTGGACCAAGTTTCTGCCTATTTTATTGGTTGATGGTCACATGGTTAAGGAGACTCCAGTTTTGAAATATCGTACTTCCAATGAAAATTAGACTTTAGCTCCTGACCTCGTACCCAGGATAAGTGTGGCCACATCTCGGTTCAAACATCTGCCGTACAATTGGTCCCTTAACATACATAAGGGCGTAACTCCAATTTCTTGATTTTTCAGGAGAGCCATTTTCAATTTTTGTCATTTAAGTCTTTGTTTGTTGTTACCTTGATGTTTTGTTTTCCAACGAATACTGGCCGTAAGGTTACTCGGGGCTTGCAGATTTTGATATGGGAAATTTCACAGTGGTCATAATTCAAAACAGCAAATTTTGGAGTTACGCCCTTGTCTGTTAAGCAATGAATTCACTGTAAGTGGCTGCACAATATTATTATTATTATTACTAACCCTCGGAGTAGGGATGCCCTTTAGTCAAATTACAGTTTATTTAAACTTTGTTTTGTTATGTGACGAAGGTGTCCTGGTGGTCTAGGGGTAAGGTGTCGGACTTCTGAGCTGGGGTCCAGGGTTCAATCCTTGGTCCCAGCACAGATTTATCTGATTACCAAACCCTTCCTTCACCTCTGACAAGACATCTTGTGAATGTGTGGAATGCCAGGCCTCCACCGTGGTTCGGATTCCACGTTAAACTGTAGGTCCTTCATTTCATCTCACAATCACCCTACCATTACACAACGGGTAGTAAGACGCGGTGCTAATAATAATGTTGTGTGACTTGATAATTTGCCCACAGGCCGGTGATAGAGTTCCCAGCGTGGATCTGTACGAAGACAACCCGACTAACAAAGTTAACGCAGCAGATCTGTTTAAAGGGAAGAAGGGGATTCTGTTTGCAGTCCCTGGAGCCTTCACCCCGGGCTGCTCCAAGGTGTAGTAGCCTGCTACTAAACACTAAAGATTTACTGTTGCAAAGGCTTTTACTTGGATTAACACATTTGCCAATCATGAAACAGTTATTTTCTTGGTTGTTCACAGGTCATAAAACTGTTTAAAGGCCGTCATCCGCCGGAGTAATACTGAAATAACAAAGAACCAATTAAAAACACACATAATAATTAGCTTAAACTCTCAAAACTAATTCCATTGTTACACACACATTAATTATAAATCTTGACAGCAATAAACACTCATTTCTAGGGACATGCGAAATTCACATTTACGATAACACACATTTTTACATGAATTCAAATGTTTTAAACGATTAAAACAAATTAAAGGTTTTTTAAAATAAACACAATTTGTTTGTGATTTGGCAAATACCACGTTATGCAATACTATTTTCAAGGTGGTAACAGTGGCGACAGCGCTATGCCAGAGTTGCTGTTTATACGGATAGTATCCGTTTTGCTTACTTTAACATATAAAACCGATCACACGATATATAAGTATTTTAATGGATATTTAAGCTTATTTGTTTTCTCGGTTAACATTAAAAATCTCGATACTTACTCTTACACATTATAATACCTAAATTTCAATAGATCGATTCTTTGTTAACAGCCTTAAAAAGACGTCACGTCACGCAAGATCCAAGCGAGGACATTAGTAAATATGGTCTTGTTTGGCAAAACTAAATCTTAATTTGTATTCCCTTCTCCTTATTTGATAGTGGTTTAGTCTTCTATGGCGACATGTTTCGGTGTTGTTATTGTTTGGTCCAAACATAAATTGACAATCATTTCGATATTACTTGGTAAAACTTGAGTCTTACATTACTAAGCATGAAAAGTTTTGTACGTATATTTGATTTTTCTCCGAATATGCTAATAAATATTTAAATACACAATATGAACGAAAAATGTAGACAGTTTTATCCTAGTCTTTTTTAATGAGTACTAATTTTGCTCATATTTATGTAAATAGTAAAATCGCTTTCAGAATATAATACCGTATCATCTCTTTTTGAGAAGAATAACACCACTTTTCCTCTAAAAATAACCTCACCTTTTGCATGTCTCTACTCATTTCTAATTGGTTGACTGAATGGATAAATTTAGTTTTCAGCTTTTTATGACTCAAATAAATCAAAACTTTAATTGTTATATCAGCAATTAAGTCTCTGTGAAGAAATAGCGACAGCTGCTAGATATATTTGTTGATTACATGATTACAGTCGTTTGTTCACAGACGACTGCTCCAAGGTCTGTGGTTTCCACGCTCCCTCGTTACGACGCAACAGGGTCTGACTCATTATTTGGTCGTTGAGCTCTTTTTGTCAACATTATTCTGCGACACTTAGAGCTTTAGCATGTCTAACCCAATAACCAATAATCATCTACGTTTATATCATTATTTTAGTCAAATTTTATTTGTTGGGTATAAAATGAACCATTGGATTGCTATTTGAAAAACATTTAAAAGCATTTAAAAGACATTGAAAAAAAATTCAGATTTTTCAATAAGGCCACCATTGTTATTTTATATCAAACTAGATAGCTGTTGCCCGCGGCTTTGCTCGCGTGGAAGTTGATTATATACAAATACGAAAATATATGTATGTATTTACAGGTTAATTTAAAATATTACGTTACGTTGATGACCATAACTTGACCTCAGATCTAAAATAATGCAAGTCCGATACAAACTTTCACCCCCTTTTTCATCCCTTATTAAATAAAATTTCCAAAATTCCTGAAACACGTATTTATTTGTTTTACGTCAATAACCGAAATACAAAATTTTGTTTATGTAACTTTCAAAATGACGGACTTTCATACATATTATCATCCCCTATTTTGACCCCTTTGGGGTGGAATTTTCTAAAATCCTTTCTTAGTGGGTGCCTACATAACAAAATGAATATACAGTCCGAATTTCACGCTTGTAGCCTTGATAGTTTGCGCTCGGCGATGATGAATCAGTCAGTCATGTTATTTTATAAGTATAGATGTCAAAATTGACACAATTAGAATCAAAACACATGTCTTGGCGTGAACAAATTAAACTATTTAAGAAAGTTTTTTTTTTTAATTTAAAACCCCCTAAAAGTGCAACAACATCTTGGAAACTGTTTTCCGAGAACTAGCAGCGCTCTGAGAAAAAGAGGAGTCATTTTGGTGGGTTAAACCTCCCACCAGTATTCTAACAACCTCTGCTTCACAGATCAACTGCAAATTAGTGTGGCTGACCAAAGCAAAGAACATATATACCATACACCAATAAAGAATCAAAATTGAAATGTAAATATGTACATTTTAGATAGAATATTGTTTTATTAGTTTAAAAAAATCATATCACAATACTTAGGCCTACATAAACCAGGTCATGCTAAACTTATTTTCAATGTCAAACACAAACCATATGTTTGTATTTGTAGAGGTTCCCTCGAGACACTCCAAACTGTCATATTTGACTCTCTGGTCCTATCACAAGTGTCTGTGTTCCAGAGACACTCCCTCCTAACTGTCCATTTGACTCTCTGGTCCTATCACAAGTGTCTGTGTTCCAGACTCATCTTCCAGGCTATGTGACGAAGGCAGAGGAACTCAAGGGTAAAGGTATCCAGGAGATTGTGTGCGTGTCTGTTAACGACCCGTTCGTGATGAGCGCCTGGGGCAAGGAGCACGGGGCAAATGGCAAGGTACGTTCACAATGCTTGTTTATGTTCCTCAAGTGAATTGTGATTTGTTTGTGTTTCTATGACATTCAATTAAAATAATGTAAATAACCTGAGTCTGTGCAAGTCACTGAGCCAACTGGCGAGTCTCTTATCCACGACAAGGGGACAAGTCTGGCCTAACATTCTCTCCTTGTAAACAAAACCAACACACACAATATTGACAGACCCGTGTTGACTCCCCACAGGTGCGAATGTTGGCAGACCCGTCAGCAGCCTTTGCTAAGGCTCTAGACTTGCAGGTGGACCTCCCCCCATTGGGGGGTGTCCGCTCCAAGCGCTACTCCATGGTGGTTGAAGATGGTGTCATCAAGACCCTCAACGTTGAACCGGACGGGACGGGACTAAGCTGCTCATTGGCCGATAAGATCCCCGTTTAGACTCGACAGTCAAACCTTGTTGCTCGTGTCACCATTATAGTTGAAACATTCCTTGTGTTCAAAATATTCTTCCCACAAATCCACGTCTTGCAGCAAGTTGTGTTCACATGGTTTTATATATATTTAATATAATATGGGCCGAGGCTAATTATTGCCCCGGTATCTTGTTTATTTGTTAAGAATGTTTTTAAAAGCAAGTCTACCTGTATGTCTCTAACGTTTTCACTTATTACCACAGATATTTTGTAACCCATGCTCTTGTTGTTTGTTAAAATGGGATCTGCTCACACATTTTGAATCCAAACTATCTTAAATATAAACCGAGACTTTTACCAAATTGTACACTTCATGATTTGATGTAAGGACAAACTGTGATTATAAAAACTAGTGTTTGAAAGTATAAATAAAAAGTTAGGGTTGATTATAGTTTTATTTCACCATCCATTTTATGTCAACCTACGCTGACAGTTCTCAACATGTTACGCTACTGCAGCTTGCATACATAACTACATCGAGAGCTGGCCGTGCAGAATGAAAATAAGGGAGAAGATTTGAAAAGTACCAATTTAAAGGCCAGTTATTTGTACAAATTGTCATAACTTTTGAAATTCACTTCATCCTGACATAGTATACAAATGGGCCCCACTGTCACATTTCTGAATAATTTTCAAAATTGTTTATCCTTAGAGTTTTGTTATAAGGTTTTTTAAAAAGTGAATAATTTATAATGTGGATATGGTAAAAATGAGACATTTTTGTGAGTGTGTTGAGGGCACATTATACTCGCTAATTATCAGCATTAATTAAGATAGTTTTGTCTATAGTTCATCATACTGGCCGCGTTTGGGAAACATAGGTCTCTCCTCCAAGGACTTGCAACCACATCGGCCCTAAATGATTGGGTTTTGTTTTAGGGAACAATTTGTTCTCAAACAGTTCAATCCATTGTGTTTTGTTAAAAGATTGTGAGCCCGGCATTAACCGTTTAGACTTAGTTTTCTCAGACTTGAGGGAGAATAAAGATTCAAAGTTGTTTGTGTCAGTTTATAATGTTAACATCTCCACTTACACAATCTATATTTAGCTCAACCGACATATTATGCATTGAAGTAGATAAAGATAGATTACTGTCAGCATAAGTTCAGATATCCCAGTAGTTTTTGAAAATATCCCTTTACATAAAACAGGTGTAAAAGTGAAATTTCTAGTCATATTTTAAAGAGCCATCACATGCTAGCAAACAAATGTACTGTAAAAAAAATGGGAGCTGTAGACTTGACCATAACTTTCGGTTCAGTTGACTTTTTGTTGAATAATTTTACTAAGGCTTTGTCTTTTGAGCGAAAAGTACATTTAAAAGAGAAATCGTAAGAACAAAATTAGATATTTCACAGAAAGTAGAACAATACATTGTAGTATTAGTAGTAGTAATAGTAGTCTGGCAGTACTGTATTATGTAACTTCATAAAAATCCCATTTTTGACATTGTGCCCTTTTATGAATGTTCTGGACTCGGATTATCCAAAAACTATCATCACATATCAGCACTCGATATACCTACAGTGATTTTTAACAAGTCTTTAGTTAAAGAGTCCCAGGTTTGATTCCTGGCATAGACAAATAATATATCAATGGTGAAACATGAGTTCCCCTTTACAGTGCTGAATTAACGGCTGGGGGCTGGTTGTTGTGTCAGTGCTGGTTCATAGAGATGGTAAATTGGGTGTCACCTCAGTTCAACTCATTGTGCTTCAGAAGCCACACACAGTCTGGGGTAGGGTTTAAATCCCAAGTAGTTGACAATTTAGTCATTGCATTGTTTAAAAGTGATTCAGGCTACATTAAAAGTAGTCCTAGATCTAGATGCTAGTAATTTTGGCCTAAAAATATATATTCTATAAGTTTACTGTAACTAGTAAAAAATCAAAATATTAGTACACAATTTTTTAAATAATATATAATAGATAGATAAATACAAAATATTTTTGAGTTTTGGATGTTAATTTATATTAAACAATTTTTAAGACTTTAGACTACCCCTTCTAAAAATATTTTACGCAAACCTAAGCAATATTAACTAACATAATCGTGGTGATTAACATTATATTAGTGTAATTAGCCATGATAAATCCACTCGAATCATTTAAATTTTGGCGGGTTATTTAAACTATCTAGTTCTACTCGTCCGTCCATAGATGGCAGTCTTGTCGTTATGGTTGCCGGTACCGAATGTATTTTGACAGGTGATAGTAACCGTGTTTATGTTTATAAATTGCATAAATTAGTAGTACTTAATAATTATAATAGGCGAGGTAATTTAAATAGGTTACTCAAGACGAAACCAGTAACTTATCAAATTGAGATTCATAGTATTTCTGTTAAATGTGAGCAAATAAGACTGTCAAAATTACATGACAAGTAAAAAGAGAAGTGTTAAGTGTTGGAATTATCACCTGCAAGATGTGAATAATTGCTGAAACAATGTGAATAGAATGGCCTCGCATCATAAGTCCATGTTTTTTGTCGGGATGTTGCTGTGTCTTGCCTGCTCCTTGTCACTCACCAAACTTCTTCTTTGTGTGTTCGCCGAGACCGAGAATCATGGGGACATTTCGGAGGCAGATGTATGGTTGAAAGAGAACCAGCTGCAGCAATATCAACATCTCTTTAAGAAATACGGTAAGGGGAGCTTATTATTATAATAGATTAGTACTGGTAGGCCCACAATGTTTGCCCAAAACACGAGTTAATTGGGCCTATTCTCCGGATAGTTACCATCTCGTGCAAAATCACTAAAACGTCGCCCAAACAAACTATTTTTCAACCAGGACATTTGACTGTAAACAATACTAATCTGACTTTAAAAAGTGTAATAGAGCCTACGAAATAACTTTCCGCACTGATAAGTTATGTCAAGGACAATCCAAATATCAAGTTTGAAAGAAATCCAACAAACATTTTCTACTTTAGTCCCAGGTACAGACAGGATTGCAAAACACGTCTTTGTGTTACTTACATTGTAAATATCCAACACAATCTTAACATCAACAAGTGTTCACAATTATAATACTGTCTCTGTACGGTTGTAACCGAGTCTCTAAAAACTGTTATGTGCAGATATAAAACTATGATAAGTTTCTTTACGGGATGGAAAGTGAGGACAATACCAAAGTGTTCAATCTCTTGTAATAAATGTTACAATTTGGCCGACCATTAGTTAATGATAATGTTTTGCCCTCCTTTTCTTACGTGTCCAGAATATCCACAGATATACATCAATGGGGGAGGAGTTTAACTACACTGCATGGTGAAGGTGCAGAAAACACCTTCGGAACAACCCTGACCTCCCCGTCATCGCCAAATAAGACAAGATTGACATCTTTGTCTGTGTCCTCACATGTTTCACAATATTACATTAAACTGTGGTGTATTAGGCATTTGTCATACCGTCCCTCGTCAAGGAACATTGCCCCCAAGGTACCCAACCAGTCGTTGACTCCATCCATGGGCCCCTTGTTGGTCCCGAAGCACTGGGTCGGGACATCTTTCATTATTTTCTCTATTTTTGACTAATTTTTTTACCAGCCAGATGGGAAGTTTGTTTTGGAATAGCCCTCGCTCGTATTAGTGACTTGTCCAATGTTGTAAAAAGCTGAAACTGCTATAATTTGTCTAGATCTGTCCGTCAAGAATAACCATGTTCTATATATTTAGTGTTTGAACTGTAGTATCTTGTAAACAACACCTTGATGAGCTGGCCAACGATAAACTGGTTGTGTTGTATGAGCCAGTCCTGGACGTTGAAGAGAATTGAGGGCTTTGAGGGGCAGAACACCGACCCAAGGAAATATCGCTCAGTGAGAAATTATTATTGAGTCCACACATTACCCATCAAACACTTTGAGTTGAACAGTTGTTTAGGAGATCCTCAAACAAATCATAAGTGAGCTGAAATCCAGTTTTCAGAGGTTGACGAGAATAAGTTAAAAGTTTAGCTTTCTGTATAACACTGACATCCAGAAAATGGAAATCAAAGGCAAAATAACTTGCAGAGATGTTCCAGGCAATGGGAGGTTTTAAGTACCACGCATTAGAAGTCGACAAGAAAATGAAATCCGACCATCTTGACCATGATTTACAAAACTAGGATAGCTGAGGAGTATCTAAATGTTACAATCGTTCTCTCTTGTCCATTGCCTCAGGAGAAACTAGAACTGAGAAAAACTGACCAGAGCACCACAGACTGACAGAGGTTACAAACTCAAGCACCACACACTGACAGAGGTTACAAACTCTAGCACCACATGCTGACAGAGGTTACAAACTCTAGCACCACATGCTGACAGAGGTTACAAACTCAAGCACCACAGACTGACAGAGGTTACAAACTCTAGCACCACAGACTGACAGAGGTTACAAACTCAAGCACCACAGACTGACAGAGGTTACAAACTCTAGCACCACATGCTGACAGAGGTTACAAACTCAAGCACCACAGACTGACAGAGGTTACAAACTCTAGCACCACATGCTGACAGAGGTTACAAACTCAAGCACCACAGACTGACAGAGGTTACAAACTCTAGCACCACAGACTGACAGAGGTTACAAACTCAAGCACCACAGACTGACAGAGGTTACAAACTCTAGCACCACATGCTGACAGAGGTTACAAACTCAAGCACCACAGACTGACAGAGGTTACAAACTCTAGCACCACATGCTGACAGAGGTTACAAACTCAAGCACCACAGACTGACAGAGGTTACAAACTCTAGCACCACAGACTGACAGAGGTTACAAACTCAAGCACCACAGACTGACAGAGGTTACAAACTCTAGCACCACATGCTGACAGAGGTTACAAACTCAAGCACCACAGACTGACAGAGGTTACAAACTCTAGCACCACATGCTGACAGAGGTTACAAACTCAAGCACCACAGACTGACAGAGGTTACAAACTCTAGCACCACATGCTGACAGGGGTTACAAACTCAAGCACCACATGCTGACAGGGGTTACAAACTCAAGCACCACATGCTGACAGGTTACAAACTCTAGCACCACATACTGACAGAGGTTACAAACTCAAGCACCACATGCTGACAGAGGTTACAAACTCTAGCACCACATGCTGACAGAGGTTACAAACTCAAGCACCACAGACTGACAGAGGTTACAAACTCTAGCACCACATGCTGATAGGTTACAAACTCTAGCACCACATGCTGACAGGGGTTACAAACTCAAGCACCACATGCTGACAGGGGTTACAAACTCAAGCACCACATGCTGACAGGTTACAAACTCTAGCACCACATGCTGACAGGGGTTACAAACTCAAGCACCACATGCTGACAGAGGTTACAAACTCTAGCACCACATGCTGACAGGGGTTACAAACTCAAGCACAAATTTTTTAAATTTTTTTAAAAATCTTTCACACTATTAATATTATATTATGTAAATAATGAACTAAATTTTGCCACCTAAGCTGCTATTGTCAATATTTCCTTTCTATGAGATTGTGATACAAATATTATGTTGTGATTTTTATTTCTGAAAATCTTGGTTAAAATTATAAAGTGTTGATTATTAAGGTCGAAATGAAATACGTGTTTTAAGTCAAAATGGCCTTAAAACTATATTTTGAGGCTTGAATTTGAGAAATAATCGTGTGTACCGCCAGGCCCCACAGTAGAGGGGGTGACAAAAGTCCTAGCTGCACCCCAGTCAAATATGTGTGGTGCAGATAACACACCTTGGTGCAGTTGGTGGCATGTCTGTCACGGGGGAGCTAAGGGTCCCAGGATGGACTTGAGGATCCCCTGACGGTCATTATATGCTCTGTCCTAGGAATAAGCTAGTTTGTGTGTCGTGGGCTTGTAGACATGTAATAATAATATTAATATGTTTTCTAAACATATGACCCCCACCTCCCACTGAGTTTGTGTCAGTGGCGTATTCTGAGACAAGTTAATAGGTATGCTGTACTCTAAAAGTTTCAACGGAGATTTGGGGTTCGAGGCCCCTCAACCACTGTTGTCCAAGAACGTCAAGGAATTATTTCAAGGGATACATTTGAAGATGTGTCCCTATAGAACAGTGGTTCGCGAACACTTGTTATTTCCCTTTAACTGTTTGCCATCTTAGGATATTAACTATTCTTATATTTATCCATAACGATGATTACCACCCACTCAAAATGTAATAAAAGTAGCTCCATGGTGTCAGCCCGAGTTCAGGCTATACCTACCGAGTGGTTTGGCGAATTAGGGCCAACTCTTACGGATAGAGGGTGTCATGTGGTCAGCACTACGATGACTCCAAACATTAAGCTTGGCTTTCTATACCGGAGCCACTACTTCTTTATTCTAGTAGCTCCTTATTTATCCACCCTAGGCTGAATCTAACCCGTTTCAGACCCACTGCTTCCCAGATAATCTGGACGCGCCGGGAATCAAACCCGGAACCTCTGAGAATTTATGCTCCAGAAGCTATTTAGATGCGTAAACTCTGACCAACATAGGGGAGATTATCTCGGACTATTAATACTCACTACGTCATTGATTTATTGCTAAGATATTACACATATATTTAGCTGTAAGCAGGGTGCACCCAAGGGGGAGAGGGGCAAACAGGGTATTTGACCCCCCTCCCCCCTTCCCTACTCTATCAGTGCTGAAATGCCTAAATTTGAAAGAGTGGTTAAATGTGTTTGCCAAATACATGATAATACATGTGACTAGAATACCCAAACATAACTCAATGTATTTAATTAGTGTATAATTTAAAGCTTGTTACGTTTACTAACTATTATTTTACAATTAATTATATATTTATTTTATGTATTTGTGCAAGGTCATTAGAGCCTCCCTAGCTTGCCTTGCGTTTTCCAAGTAGCAAGCCCTGGGTTTCCTATTGTGCTAAGCAGAACCTTTTGGAAGAAGAATTACTTAAAACACAGTATTCTTGGAATATGAACCAATATTAGTTTTAAAATGAATAATTCATTACTTGTATATTTATTTATTAACAATTTAAACATTAGTGTTTACACAGTTCACACAGACAGCCTTGAATTAAACAAACAGCTAGTTCATATCATTGTGGGTACGCGGCGCAGGACTACATACCCGGAGAATACGCCACTGGTTTGTATGTTTGGAGTCCTGTGGATGGGCCCACGGAAGAAAGTTGAAGAAAAGTAAGAACAAAACAAGATTTCTCAGGACTTGTGAGAACTATTTGTTAGCTTATATTATCCTCCTCTCCCCAACATGACCACAACACAGTGTTGTGTGTTTAGTAACAAGCCACTTTAAAAAATAAATCAAGAAGTAGGAACAAGGTTTATTCCACCGCATAGTTGGTAATGTGGTCAGGGGCGTCAGGCTCGCAATATATTAGATTGACGGTGCAAATCTTGGATAATTGTAGTGAAGGCGATGTTAATGACGGTGCATTTATGCCCAGAAACTATCCTCATCCCTTCACTACAGATAATTGGTCAAATATCCGCGCCAGTGGGAAAAATAAAATGACGAACCTTAACTTATCAAGCTTTTATCTGAACTATTATTTATCATACAACCCGTGGCAAGGGCCCCATAACCCGGGGGCTCGCCCGTTCTTGCCAAATAGATTCCAGATGCAAATAATTACAAAAAAATTACTGGTGACAGCAATTATAATTAATTTCTTAAGACATTTAAAAAATAATCTTGAGAAGACTACTTCAAATAGATTATAAATGTTTTTAAAGTATTTGGGAAGACTCCTCCAAATAGTTTTAAGGGGCATCCAATTTCCAAACATTTATTGAGGATTGAATGGTCGGGGGAAGGGGGTTTAGAAGGTGAGTCTCTAAAAAAACTTTTTTTTTGCTTGCCCCGCCCTGCTACACAAATAAGGTTATGGCGGGAAGATTGGGGTTCGGCCCCAGAGCTACAGGTACTGTGGTATGTCCACTAAACACCGGTAGGCTAATTGTAACTTGTTGAGAAGTCTGTTCTTGCGACAAACCAACCATCCCTTCATATTATAAAGTCTGTATGACGTCACGAACTCTCATTATTGTTGACAATCTATTTGTTGTTTGCTAGCACGTTACAAGAATACACACACCGTGACGTCAGTAAAGGCAAAAGAGTCGCGGTATATTTGATGACTGGTTTATTGTTGTGCACAACTGAATACAGGACCATTTTAATTTTGTTTGTTGCTAACAAAAGAGTTATTAATACTTCTTTTCAGTGCGTTGATAATATTTCTAACTAGATTGATAATTAAACAAATAAACCCGAGGAGGTAGTCTATAGTCGATATTATTCTGGCTGAACGAGTTTGTTTAAGATATGTATAGTAGATAACAACTATATGTTAATCCTAAACTGGCTCCCTTTGAGGAGTCCCATGGCTGTCTTCAATCAAACACGAGGCTAGGGGGCGAACTCCCGGGTCCTACAGCCACGCGCTATTAAACAACCCGACCGAGGGACGAACCGATGACTCCGGTCGCGGTTCAAGTTCTGGTTCTGACGCTACTGTTTGGTCGAAGTGCTCGTGCGTCTGACGGCGCAAACAGCGAGACCGCGGACGAGGGTCAGTTCCCGTACATCGTGCTCCTGGAGCTGTCGGCAACCGCGTCGTGCACAGGGTCGTTACTCTCCTCCTCCTGGTCGCTTACCACCGCCTCGTGCGTCGTCGGTCACCAGGAACATCCGGACACGATCACGCTCCGAGCCGGACTCGTGTCGCTGGGTCTGGTTGGGGGAGAGGAAGGCGAGGAGGAGGAGGAGTACGATCCTCAGCAGAGGAAGGCCGTCAAGGTGGTGACGCACCAGAGGTCCTCGGCAGACATCGCCCTCGTCAGATCACAGCCGTTCAAGCTCGACGAGTATGTCCAGATCATCCGCCTCCGTCCTGTGTCGTCGTGGAGCGGTGGAGGCTGCATCGTGGTCGGGTTTGAACGCGGGACTTCCCCCGAGGGCTCCTCCTATCAGGAGTTGCGGTGGATAGAGGCGAGCAGGAGGAAGCTGTGTTTCAACCCTCGATGCTTGCCCTCCTCAGCGGCCGAACTGACGCCGTCCGGGGCAGGGGTTTACGTGTGTCAAGGGTCGCTCTTTGGACTGATCATCGCGCACCATGTGTCCACCAGGACAGACGTCGTACTCAGGACCACACTGTTTGTGCCGTGGATTCATGCCGTGATCCCGGAACTCAGGGGGAGTACCTTCAAGTTTGATCAGGAGGGATATGATGATGATGATGATGATTCTAGTACGAGACTGTCATCAGACTTGTTGTGTCGAGTGGTGCAGTTCCTGTTAATGTTGCACTTGTGTATGTAGAGGATCAAACAGCCTTAATAAATATATCATAATGGAACCTAGGGGTATTATTAATATCATTTATATTCAGTCGATACTTCGGGGAGAATATATTAGTTGATTAGGGCTGTACACGGATTAGTGGGGTAGGTCGGGGAGGGGTTGAGACGTGTACACATGCCGGTATAACACTAGTGTGAACGTGTCCAGCACGTCACAGCTCTCCACCTGGAGGTGGTAACGATACAGGTGTGTTGTTGTGAGCTGGATATGGAGAAACATCTTACCCCGGGGTTTCCGATAACATTGAGTTCGGGGCTTGAATCCCGGCTGTATGTACTTTCTCTCGTTTGTACCATTCGGCTGATAGGAATAACCTTGTCATACGCCAAGTCTTGTGTCCCCTCCACAACACTATCTCACTCCAGAAACATGCAACAAGCCTCCATCTCGTCTTGGAGGATCGTTGTGGCTTACCAACAATCGATACTTGCTCTCGGGAGAGAGTGGTCTGCGCGTGCGCGAGGGTTACAGTCACGGGGTAAAGAGGGAGTCACTGTCACTTGTTTGCAATGCGGTAGTACACAGACAGACAGCACTGAAGTGTGTAGTGAGGATGTGAGGATGTGAGGACTTGAGACAAGCCACGACCAAGGTCGAGATGTGCAGCACAGAGGATCAACAAGAGGTGTTCTCCCTTCACCCCTCCTCCAGTGCGTCATCAGGTACTTACATCATCACTCAGTAGAACAGAGTTAGGTTCCTAGCTATAGTTGCTCTGTCAGTTATGACGTCATGCTCTTTGTACGTCAGTATTCGCCCGGTGATGAAACTATCTGAGCACAGGCGGCTGGAATCGAACCTACACTCTCAAAAATAAGTCAAACGTTCTGAGTGTACTATCTCTGGCACCGGATAAAACATTTGTAATAATGACTATATTATTTTGATCCATTGAAATTGGGATGACTTGACGTATTATAACATGAAAATGTTCTCCCTATTTAAGTGTGTCTATAGAAGGAGGAATAAATAATGTAATTGATACGTAACTCCAGATATTGTATCCACCATCGAACAATTAAACCTTTTACG
This sequence comes from Timema monikensis, assembly GCA_902151445.1. Classification (NCBI taxonomy): domain Eukaryota; kingdom Metazoa; phylum Arthropoda; class Insecta; order Phasmatodea; family Timematidae; genus Timema; species Timema monikensis. The sequence continues at coordinate 51,797 of CABFVZ010002306.1, read as the reverse complement.
TTTAACTGTCCTAGTGCGCCTTGTGCTCGCGCATGCGCACGTAGAGAGAGAGATACGTAAACAAATATATTCTAGTGTGAAGAGAGACAGGAAGATGGGGAGAGGGGGTAAAGAGCACTTGGGAATAATGACGATACTAATTAAAACATCGCTAAACTGGGGCTAACTTTCAACTCTAGTCGTGACTCGTGAGATACTGGGTGTTGCACTCAAGTCGTGAGATACAAGGGACTGTACTGGGTGTTGCGCTCCAGCCGTGAGATACAAGGGACTCTTATTTCACTGCTAATGCGAGTAACAGCTCCCTCCAGTACAGGCTGTTACAGGTCCCTCCAGTACAGGCTGTTACAGGTCCCTCCAGTACAGGCTGTTACAGGTCCCTCCAGTACAGGCTGTTACAGGTCCCTCCCTGAATCATAGAAAAGGAGAAGTTTCCGGGGGAGATGCACATTATTCACATTACGAGACTATTGATACCGGCCGCCACTGATTTGTCGTCCTGACAACCTCACAAGTGCGTTGACAACCTCACAAGTGTGTTAACAACCTCGCAAGAGACCTGTTTATCATCTCAATCTCAACTGCACGCCACATAATCCATATTGCGTTGTGTTGACTGGTTGCCTAGCAACCGTTCTGTGCGTGTCACTTTACATCTTGAATGATTGAACTAACCGCTGCTGATGTGTGGAACAGTCCATTAGTAGCAATAGGGATATCCGATACACTTGAGAGCAGTGTTACCTCCGTTTACCTTGTCTTATCTTACTTGGTTCCACTATGGTGAAACTGATTTGATAGGGCCATAGTGCATTCAACCAAGGTAAACGGTGTTGAAATTACATACTTTTTATTTTAAAGTAGTTTTGGATTAGTAAATTTACTCATGCTAACTAAACAAGTTTTTATTTTTAATTCAAAGAGAGATTAAAATCTCGAACTGTATGACATATTGTAACGTGTGTTAATATTCTGATGATGACGGTGGTTCAATGAAGACTCTCTCTCTAACCAAGGATCTCACCTGGATGTACAGAATGTTGTTTTCTCTCTGTCTGGCACATTTCGACCAGTGACCTGGAAATACCACCATATTTACTAAGAGGTGCAAATAAAATGAGACGGTTGTCGCAAGAGGGATTTGTTTATTGTTCGCTTGAATAATATGTAGGTATGACATGTTCTAGTCAAGGTGAAATTATTCTCAATTAGTAGTCTCCGGTTACCCTGGAAGTTCACAGTCCAGTCTTATGAGAGTGTTTATCTTCCAGGGTCGAACGAAGTCTACACTAAACACTGCTCTGAGTTTAAAGTGGTATCTCTTTAAGAAAAACTTTTCACGTTTTGGGTTTAGGTGCCTACATTTTGTTATAAAGTGAAGAATGTACACTTCTAAGAACACAATATTTGTTTAAATTGTTTGGGAATATTATAGCGGTAACGGATACTAGTATTTTAGTTATTTTAGTACCGGTACTAAATGACATGTCGGTTTAACCAAGTCCATGCACACCTTTTATTTTTGTTTAAAAATGTACCAACTCGTCCCCTGCGCGCCGAGGAAACGAACCCGCGTAGCGTCTCTGTCGTGCAAGTAGTATCTCACGGAACAGTGGGGATGGTTTTCCCACTCTCTTTCCACGCAAATACGAATGCAGTACAAATAAAGGTGATATCGCGAAGTTACACGATCATCTTCCCTCCAAACACTCGCCCTGAGTCAGTGAGTTTATCTGCTTCGGTGGCCGCATGGTCACAGGCGTCACTCCCGCAATAGACAAGACTGCCATTGCAAGGGATATCGGGGTTCGAACGCCAGTCGGGTGTACCGACGGTGGTTTTGCACTCTTCCTCCACGCAAATGCGAGTACACTTGCTCTAAATTCAACCTTCCTTATCCTTGACTCATAAGTTTGTATAACCTGAACCGGTATTAAGACGCGGTGGGTGTACTTGTGAATGTTCCACGCCACTAGAACATTCCTCATCTGTCCGAGGATGTTGTTAAGAACATAACTATTTGTTCATTTGCTTGAGACGTCCTTCAACACGAACTAATTTAAACATTTTATGATTGTTTTAAATAGTGACATGTTGATTGTTGATTGATACTTTTTATTTTACTCAATCATTTTAAAAATAACAAACCTCCTTTTAAAGACCACGAGGACTTTGGACGTCTCCAACGTGTCTCAGCGTTCTAATAGACGGGCACCTTAAGGCGTTGCTGGTAATTATTGCTATTGTTTCAGGTATCAGCAACCTGGTTAACTGTGCTCAGTTGGAAGACCTACCTGAACTACCTGCTCACGATGAGGAGAGACTACAGAGAGCATCACAGTTGCTCCAACAGAGGCTCATATTGCGTCAGTGGCTGGGTCAACATAACCTGCAGCATCATTACCAAAGGTCAGTTCAATCGGCGGCTACCATGTTTCTGGTGAGAAACTGACCCGAGCAACGTAGAGCGACCCGAGAACCGACGAGGATATCCGAGAACAGGCGGGGATACCCGAGAACAGGCGGTGATACCCGAGAACAGGCGGGGATACCCGAACTCTGTCGAAGTTTCTCGAAAAGTGTTATTTTTAAACATGTATTGAACTATAGGCCGTCCAGGCGCATCTAGCCAAAGCCACTAGAGCTACTCCCATATCTGCACGAACACGTTTACAGCTACTGTCACTTTTGACAGTCAACATTTTCACAACAAACAATTTTTTTTTCTTTTAACAGTTTTTACATTATCGAAACACTAACTTATTAAAATATCAGTTAGGATGTTTCTTTTATGTGGAAGCCTCGTCTAGCATCTCGTTGCTACAACCTAGGAAAAAAAGTTTAATTATATATGTTGTTCTGTTAATAAGTTACGAAAAAACCACTTGTACAGTAATCCTTAGAGAAGTATTATTAGGAGCGTTTATTACACATTTTATTGATGATATAGTATTAGTAATCAATTAATGATTATTTCCACATGAGTGACTTTGAGCCGATATTTGCAATAAAACTCTTATGTTATCGATCCTCTTATGCACACACACACACACACACACACACACGGTTTGACCTGCCCCATTGAACATGCCAGTAACAGCTCCCATTTGACTAACACGAGTGTCTTCTTAACAAGATACGCTGATCCTCTTATTCATGCTCCGTCCCTCGAGACAGTTACTGAACAAGAGGGAAGGGTTCAATCCTTGCTGAGTGTGTGTGATGTCCTCCAGGCTCCTCCAAGTGGACGTGTCCTCACTGGATGATGTGTACTGGTTGGAGGACTCCAAGGCCACAGTCCTTCTCGGCAAGGACTTTGTCCCATGGGCCGCGGCTCGCCAGGCTCTGCCCACCTCCAAAGATGACTTAGCCCTCCTGAAGGGGGACCTCTGGAGCGCTGTTGTCAAGTCCACCCAGCACGAGGATGCGTGGACCTGGGGTCAGTAGTCGCGTGTTACATCTACATGCCAATGAGGGTACATTTCCTCTATTCCTTACCACAGCAGTTTGGAGTGATCTAAGTGATGTTTGTTTTCTTGTCAAGGTGGCATGCTGGTGGTGTCTGTGAGTGTGGCAGGGTTGGTAACCCTGGCAGCCATGACCCAACCTGCACTCGCCCCTGAAGCCAAACACACGCTGCTGCAGTATGTGACTGGCAAGTACCTGCTCCCCGGGAACTGCAAGGTGCACTTCGAGTGGGACGACCCACAGGTTGTCGGAGGAACTATGACCTTCACAGTCAAGGTGAACGTTGACCTTTGAACCGGGGCTGACGAGAACTAGGACTACTGATTGGATAGCAGGGAATAGCCTGAATAATTGTCTGTAGATAGGAGGTTATATTCCAGGTATAAACATGAACCTTGGTAATTGTGAGCTCCTGAACAAACTACCACTGAGCTACCCAGGTACGAGCGATAAACACGCAGACACTCCTGGGTAACTCGAGGGTAAACATCCCACGAATATAATGCTCACTGTTCAACTAATATAGTTAATTTAAATGAAAGATAATAATGAGGTTATCTGGTACTACCAGCTCTACATGAGTGGTTTGTGACTGAAGCTCCATCTAGTACGAGATGTCTTACATTCTTCCAATATGCGTGTTCTCAGTTCTACCAACGCAACGGTCAGCCATACCCCATCTGCGACACGGACAACCTATTTGTCGAGGTGACTGAGGGTGCCAGAAGGGTGGCAACAGTGTCCGAGTTGGGCGGAACAGACCCCAGTGCCGCCAATGTTGCGGTTGTTAAGTTCACAGTCAGACATGCGGGACAGTATCACATCACTGTGCTCATTGGCAGCTGTCACGTGCAAGGCAGCCCATTCGTCAAGCACTTTTTACCAGGTCAGACAAGTTTGGAAGGGAGAGGAGGCGCGTGTGGTGTGTTACACCATGTGTTGTGTTTGCTAATATGACGTTCCAACGTGTGTGCGCAGGTCCCCCTGACCCCAACAAGTCTGTGTTCGTACGACACAGCTCGATTGTCGTGTGCACTGCGGGGGTCGCCCACTCCCTCGCCATCGAGCCCAGGGATGAGTTCAACAACCTGTGTGTTTTCCAGTCAGACGAGAACCCCACTCAGGGGTACGCGGTGGCCATCACCCAGGTAACTACACTGATCCTCGACTAGCTTCTCCTTGTTCCCACTCAGAGCGCACCACTCACGGTACACTTGTTCTCACAGATCGGCTGCAATGATCCTGTCCCGTGTTCTGTCACTCTCGAGTATGAAGAAATGAGTCATCGAATCAGCTTACAAGTTCGCTTCTCGTGTGAGGGTTGTTTCCACGCCAAGGTGTCTTACAAGGGAGTGGAGCTCAACAACGGAGACTTCGACATCATAGTGCTTAGTTGTGAGTATGGTGCTTAGCTGAGAGTGTGGTGCTTAGCTGAGAGTGTGGTGCTTAGCTGAGAGTGTGGTGCTTAGCTGAGAGTGTGGTGCTTAGCTGAGAGTGTGGTTCTTGGTTGTGAGTGTGGTGCTTGGTTGTGAGTGTGGTGCTTGGTTGTGAGTGTGGTGCTTGGTTGTGAATGTGGTGCTTAGCTGTGAGTACGGTGCTTAGCTGTGAGTACGGTGCTGATACATAGGACCCTGACAGAACCTCTGTTCCCACAGGTACGGACGCGGCGTTGGTTCACAGGAACGTGGCATCAAAAAACCACAACATCTGCTATGAGGCGCGCCTCATAAGTGTTCAGGGAGAACGCCTGAGTAAACCCAAGAAGGTGTTCTGTTACGTGTCCCCCAAACAACTGACAGTCAAGGAGTTCCTTCTCAAGTTCATTCCTAAGAGACTGGTCACCTTTAGACTGTGCCCCTCCACAAAGGTACAGGTTCACATCCCTACTAGCGCACTTTATTAAAGGCTTAGTTTGAGGACAGTTACTGCAACCATGTAACTCTAGTTCCACTTTCAGCAGTGCCCCAGCGGAGCAAGCAATATCAACAACAATCAACAAAGCAACAACATCAACAACCAGCCTTCTTTCATCGTTGACGACGGTTGTCAGCCCAAGGTTGAGCTCATAGCGAGGGACAGGAATGTCATTGCTGCCACCTTCACGCACTTCTTACTAAAAAATATTGGTAATCTTGTTTCCTGTTCTCTTCTGTGGAGAATGCTGGTGCAGATACAGGTCCTCTAGTTTTATTTGAATTCACTGGCTCTCTGGACTGTTAATTTGATCTGGTTACAACCATTACATCTCGGTTATAACCATTTAAAACAAGTAGTAGCATAACTACCAACATTGTGAGCACTGGTTTTCCTCGCACGTCTAATTTGTCCCTTGCCTGTGTTTGTCCCTTGCCTGTGTTTGTCCCTTGCCTATGTTTGTCCCTTGCCTGTGTTTGTCCCTTGCCTGTGTTTGTCCCTTGCCTGTGTTTGTCCCTTGCCTGTGTTTGTCCCTTGCCTGTGTTTGTCCCTTGCCTGTGTTTGTCCCTTGCCTGTGTTTGTCCCTTGCCTGTGTTTGTCCCTTGCCTATGTTTGTCCCTTGCCTGTGTTTGTCCCTTGCCTGTGTTTGTCCCTTGCCTGTGTTTGTCCCTTGCCTGTGTTTTATCTAAATGTCCAAAACTTCCTGACAATTTATTTTCTCTCCCTTTTGTGTTTTTTGTGTATAATCTTTTAGGAAGTTGTGTTTCCACTCCCTCCTGAGAGTTCTGGTAGAATGAAACCTAGGTCAGGGGATTGGGTGGTAGTGATAGATTACCTTCAAGAGGCAGCCATTACCTCTCTGTCCAGTGTCAGCAGTGTGGAGTGAGAACTGTGCTCCTCCTGCCATGTCTAACAAAATGTTGCGTTCTTGTGCTTTCAGGTGGTTCAGAGACGTTCAAGGACAAGCAAGACTTCTTCTACCACGAGGTGCGCAAGTTCCACCAAAAACACTATCACGAGAAACTGCCACTCAAGATCAACCGAGAGAAACTGCTTGAGTCTGTGAGTCCTTGGTTCAAAGCAGGACACGTGTATTTTCGTTAGGACAGGGGTCGAGCAATCGCAACTCAACTAGCCGTTAATTTAGAGATGTACTCCTAAATAGCTTCCCATGCACATGTGGGCACATTTCCTCTAAAATGCCTCCCTCATCAATATTCCATGTGTGTGTGAATATTAGTGGCAAGATGTGTACATGGCTAGCATGTGTAGCACATGTCATGCATATTTCCTTTGTTCACATACTAAACCGCAGTAAATACATTACATTGATCATCATTTGATATATAGCTCTTATGGTGTGTGTGTGTGTGTGTGTGTGTGTGTGTATATATAAACACTAAAGAGATGGACAGACCCAATAACAGTAAATGTGCAAATGAGAGGAGAAGATGGGGAAAGGACAGAAGGCGATGAAGGCATTTTACTGAAAGGACCTAGTCACAGGCTGGAAACAGTTTATGATGATGATGATGATGATGATGATGATGATGACTATGTGCGGCTATAACCTGAACGGGCAGTGAGCCGCGGTGACAAATAAAATATGTTTTGTTTAAGTTATCCAAATTAGTTTGAATTCACGGTAATGTTTGTTTTTTACCAGAGTCTAAAGGCAACGAAGGGTTTCTCTGTCAGTGATTGGTGCAGAAACTTTGAGATCACCTTCCAGGGGGAGCAGGGTGAGTACATCTCAAACTACTCGGGCAGATACGAGTCGTCAGCGTTGCAAGTCTCTCAGAACACAACATTTACAATTCTCTATGGAATCACAATCTTTGATCATCAGATCACTTCTATTCTTAATCAAACCTCAAATCTGAATCTAATATTGGTTAAGATTTATTTAGTCAGGATCAATAGGGAAAATGGCACCTAAACCACGAGCCATTAAAATATAGTTTTAATGTTGGTCACAAACGACTGGCATACAATTTTATTGTGTGAATATATAATATATCTCTTTAAGAAAAACCTCTTTTCGTTTTTTAGGGTAACTATTTTGTTATATTTGGATGAAGACATATAAAAGGAACAAAAACATGTTCATTACAATGAAAAGAACAACACAGTTCCCACTTTACACTGCTGACACTGGACAAAGAGGTATTGGTTGCCTCTTGAAGGAAATATGTGTTATTGTCTGATCCCCTGACCTAGGTTTCACTCTACAGAACTTGTTATTTGTTTATACTCACCCTCCCTTCATCTTCTTCTAGATACAGACATAGTACAATTCTTCTAGATACAGACATAGTACAATTCTTCTAGATAGAGACATAGTACAATTCTTCTAGATACAGCATAGTACAATTCTTCTAGATACAG
>CABFVZ010002306.1:28664-41395 GCA_902151445.1 Timema monikensis | reverse complement strand
GAATTTCTAATATACAACTGCCGAAATGGGATTTTGTACCTTGCGAATATTTCCTGGACACCCAAGGTGTGTCCTAGAGGACAGCCCTGTCAAGAAGTACCTTCCATGTTGAACAACACCAGTATTTATATGATTATACAAACTCAAAGAGGGGGAAGAGGGGTAAATACAAAACATCGGTCAACACGACATAATGACGAGAGGGAGGGGTTAGAATATCAGGGTTAACACACGCGGAGCTGGTAGAATTTACGTAGAACAATTAACTCTGGCATAACAATCCATTTGCGCAGGCGCGTCACACACTTTCCACACCCCACCTCGAGGTATAGAACACTTTACTAGTCCAATATTTCTCCTCGTTCAGTTGATCAATATTTTGGTAGAGGCAAGTTGTTGTCTTTTTTGTGTGTGGGAAACAGTAAGTTGGCGCAGCAATAGTGGGGCACTTTGGTGAGTTTTCTTGTTTTAAACCTTTTTTGGAGCATATATCCCAAATAAATGCTACAAATACAGACATAGTACAATTCTTCTAGATACAGACATAGTACAATTCTTCTAGATAGAGACATAGTACAATTCTTCTAGATAGAGACATAGTACAATTCTTCTAGATAGAGACATAGTACAATTCTACGATGACATTGTTTTATTCCACTGTTGGAGTTGCCCACGGGGTTGTCTGAAGGATATCCTCGCAATCCCAGACTGTGTTAATGTTCCCAGGTCTGGACTGGGGGGGAGTGCGCAGGGAATGGTTCGAGCTGACGTGTGCCGCTCTGTTTGACGCCAAGAACAGCCTGTTCACAAGTTTCTCAGAAAGCCAGCAGGCGCTGGTGCATCCCAACCCTCGTCGTCCGCCACACCTCAAGCTCAAACACTACGAGTTTGCCGGCAAACTGGTCGGAAAGTGTCTCTACGAGTCTGCCCTGGGGGGTTCCTATCGGCAGCTGGTCAGAGCCAGATTCACACGATCCTTCCTGGCTCAGATCATCGGTCTTAGGGTGCACTACAAGGTCAGAGACGGGTTTACACGAGCATATCTCACTCACATTTTCTTAAGAGCCGCGTCTTACTACCAGCTCATGTTGTACACATATGTACTAATGGGCTAGGGATGAGGACACTCTAAATTAAAAGTGTACCCACATTTGCATGAAGGAAGAGTGGAAAACTTTTATGGAAAAATAAACCTCTATACACCCGACTGGGATTTGAACCTTGATATCCCAGTCATCGGCAGTCTATTCCAACAAGAGGGTGACGCCTTAGACCATGTAACCACCGAAGTATGTTTATTTCATTTTATTGTTCGAGAATAAGTGGGTTTAACTCAGCTCTAGTTTTTTAATGTCTATCATGTAATGTAATCGATGCACAGCACTAATAGTGTAACAATTTGATTTGTACGATGTTGGCAGTACTTTGAGCAGGACGACCCTGATCTCTACTTGAGTAAAGTGAAATACATCCTGGAACATGATGTAGAGGATATGGAACTGTTTTTCATCGAGGAGGAGTACGACAGATTCGGGCAACTTCTCAAGGTGCATTAATACTGACACATCTAGTTTCAATCATCTTATATTCTCTCCTCGCTGTCCTATTCTCATTACATCCTCTCTACTTACAACCCTTTCCTCAATCACGCTTACAAGAGGTTTTACATTCTGTACCTTTGTCATAAGAAAACAACAAGGCTTTCATTCTTTCCTCCCCGAGTTTTCCTGACACTCTGTTATCCTCATACACTCGCTACTCTCATTACCACTCCTGTTATCCTCATACACACTAGCTACTCTCATTACCACTCCTCTGTCCACTTAGTCCTCCTCTCTTTATTCCCATCAGCTGTCGTATAGTAAAGATCAAGTCTATTGTAAACCTCTGTTCTCTACATCCGTGCCGTTTCTTCCACTTCCCTTTCAACCATCTTTGTCTATTTTTACCTTCATTCCTTCCTACACCACTCGCTTTGCTCTTTTCGTTTTCTCCTTATACTTCTTTTTTGTGGAATAATTACGTTTTAATACTCTTCCATGCCACACATTTAGATTATGCTAGTGATTAATATACCCGGCCAAGATTCGAACCCTGACTTTCTCCTTACTGGCACAACAAACTGTGTCCCAGGTGGTGGAGTTGGTCACCGGTGGCTCCAAGATCCGCGTGGGTAATGCCACCAAGCACCAGTACCTCGATGCTCTGGCGCAGTACCGGCTGGCCACCAGTCTCAAGGACGAGGTAGAGCAGTTCCTCAAGGGACTCAACGAGCTCATTCCAGACAACCTGCTCAGTATCTTTGATGAGAACGAGCTGGAGGTGAGCTCACAAATAACATAAATATCAACTGTGTTCCATCTTAAGAATAAGAAACTAAACATCTTTTTTTTGAAAGTAAATGTACAACCATTTTGTTATCAGCTGTTGCTGTGCGGAACTGGCGAGTACAGCATCGCGGACTTCCGAGCGCATCACGTGATGAACGGAGGCTCGTCAGAGTTCCGCCGAATTCTCGACTGGTTCTGGACGGCTGTGTCCAACTTCACCCAGGAGGAAATGGCCCGACTGCTCCAGTTCACCACAGGGTGCTCTCAACTACCCCCGGGAGGGTTTGCAGAGTTGAGCCCCAGGTTCCAGCTCACAGCCGCTCCTACGTTCGGCAGTCTTCCCACGGCCCACACTTGGTCAGTAAGACAGTCTGGAACAAAGACACTAACTCGCACTAACACTAACAACATTACATTGTTATTGTATATTTATATTTGTTTTGACAGTTTCAACCAACTGTGTCTCCCGGACTACGAAAGCTACGAGCAGTTTGAGAAAGCGCTACTCCTGGCTATTAGTGAAGGGACCGAAGGTTTTGGGATGATATGAAGTCAGGCCTCCAAGCTCCAGCCGTCGGCCGGAGCTACTCCGCGCAAGCGCAGTATTGCAGGGTCTCTTGTCAAGATCATCAAGCGCAAGCTGAGCAAGAATACGTGTCATTGAGACCAGGAAATAAACAAAACAATGAACAGGCTTGCTTACTTACTTTTATTCTGAGTAAATATATTTTAATGTTCAAACATACATAAGCTCTTGCAAATATTGTGCATGAAAGTTTGCAAATTTTGCACAATTTTTCATCAAAATCAGCATATTTAAGCCTCTATACAAAATATTGAAAACAGCAATAAAAATGGTATCTTTGAAAAGCAAGTTTTAGTTTTGTAGCAATAACAGTTTGTAAATAATTTGTGGACTTAACTTGCTTTACCGGTATCTAACTACGTATTAGTCACTAAACATGTTGAAAAAAATATAAATCTAACATTAATAATATATTTTAACAACAAACTATGTTTGAGGGTGAAACCCAGTTTCCTAGAGTCCGTAGTGATACAATACATTATTGAGAATGTTGTCAGTATGTAGTTAACATGCGTGTATTTGCAACGCATGTGTCTGGTTGACACTGAACCTTCGTAACTGATCTCTTGTGTGATATATTGTAATTTATTAGCTACTTGTAAGGAACTAGTTTTAACATTGACACATTCCCAGTGCAGAAGCGCTGCACATCTGAACACTTTCTGCGTGTCACATGCCTGAACGCTTTCTGCCTCTAGAAAATATGTAAAGTTAGGTCCATCATCGACCAAATACTGGTTTTAAATAATGAAAAATATAGGTCCAATGGTTGGATTTAACTAAATGATTAACTTACCAGGAAACTGCATCCTCATACATTTTCTCTTGTCGGGTTTTCAAAATGGCTGCCGAGTTATTTTTATCTTGTTTTATGATCCGCTGTATTTCACATCTTTCTGGCGGGTTTGTGGTTTATCAAGTCTTACTCTCTATTTGTATCTTATCTTACTTTGACATGTTTATTTGGGTTGATCTTTCTAAACTTGTTACTTTCCCTTCTTTCAAAATTCACTAAACTTGTGTTTGAATTTGTACCTGTCGCCCATTCAAACGCATGAGTTGTGTTTAGTTTTAAATAGTGTTTTATTTTGAAGGCCAAATGTTATCTAATTTGCTTTGTTCCGAGCATCCGTAACAATTTGTCTCGTAGCAAAGTTGAAAACATTGTTACATTGTTAGTGTGTACAGTAGTGAACTCTAGTGGCCCCGAGAGGTAGTTATGATCAATATCTAGTTCTGCTGGACAGAACTAATTAAACTAATGTAGATTAGATAGAACTACAGGTGGGGGATTCCCTGCTGTCTATAATCAATGAACGTTTAAAAAAGGGAAATTTTGTTTCTGTTATTGTAGGGGTCTAATTACAAATTATAGGTTAACAATTTGGTTCTTTGAATGAAACTGTTGTGATGTAATCCATAGTCTAGCAATATTTCATTCACCTTAGGAGATCAATAATTAATTATTCAATTGTAATGTAAGTTTTTAAAAATACCAAATAATATTGTAACTAATTAATATGTGCCATTTTTTTTAGCAGATTTTCATGAAATGAGATGTAATTGTTGGTTAATATACTTGTGGAGAAATGTTCCCCAACCATTGGTCTGTAGGGTTATTAATTATAACCATACTTTAAATTGTGAAAAATATTTTAATATTAACATGTTTGTTTGTTTGTTTGTAAGCTGAACCTAAACGGGAAATAATTTTGTTGATCAGATTAAAAACTGTTACAAAATATTTTCACACATCACATTTACATGAGGGCTTGTTTGTGAAATATCGTCTAGAACCGAGACTTGACCCTGGACCCTGCATCAACTGGTCTCTTGGATTGTAAGAATTCCATCTTTAATTTAAACTATAGTTAAATTTCAATTCTATAATTGATTGGTAATATATTTGTTAAATGTAAATAGTTACAGGAATATAACTTACTGAAACCAAACTACTCTCGATTCAATCAAATCAGGACAGTTCTTAGTTCATGGGCCCTGCAAACAAAAAACATGTTAATAACATTCAATTTGTAATAATTACCCAGATTTTGGTAAAATGTTGAGTTTTGTTGATAAGGCCCTTGCTCTAGTCTAGTTTTGCCATAAAGTCAACATTTCAGTTTAGTTCTGACGTTACCTCATACAGTATATAGATATATACATCTAGAGGAGAAACACATCAGTGGTTTGGGGACTGACATAAAAGAACTTATAGCATTCCACAATTCATTCTTAACTTAATTTACCTATAAATACACTACGATGTTAAATATAAACTAAAACAATTCATTTGTGTTATTCATTTTAATGATCGGGTCCAGAATCTCTTATATTACTATATAACTTGTGTTCACCCTTGAAGTACGCAATTAAATACACAAAAGTGTGATAGGAACCAGTAGATGCACAGACATAATTGTTGTGTTTCTTCCATGTACTAACTTTTCATCATCATCATCATCTGTCAGTCTAGTAAAATACCTCCATCCTCCTCTCTCTGACCTCAACAATCGACTGTCCATTCATTGTCTGCTCACAGAACCGAGACTCAAACCCGCTCCTACACATGCAAGTCTCACCTCACGTCGGACTCCTCGGGGTTGACGTACATCACAGTTGGTTGTAACTGGGGAATATTACAAATCGTGGAGCTAGTTCGGCATTTAGTTGACTTTCAAACATCTTCTAAGAAAAATTAAAACTTTATCAGATTAATGAACCAAATAGCCAAATCTACTATTCGTGCTTTTTTTAGTGAGGATTACTCCATCTAGACATCATATTCTGAAAATTGAAAAATGACACCTGGACATGGGTTTGATTCCCTTGTCTCAGAATATTTATCAGATTAATTTATATTTTCCTGCTGTTATTGATATTGTGAAATGTTATTTTTAATCATTATTAAATATATAATTTAACTGTGAAACAATGTAGACACAAGTTTTGTTAAACCTACATTGAGAGAGAAAGTATTGTATTATTCACAAACCACACACACACACACACACACACACTAAAAGGTGAGTATTCCCCAAAAGAGCGAGTAAGATAAAACATTTTGGTGTTTTCTTGAAATGTTCACCTGTCCATGCGGCCTCTTTTTTATTTATACAGAATAAAACAGGCAGGTCTCTGTAGGCACTGATCAGTTTTAAAACTTTTTAATCTGACCATTCCATTACTAAAATAACGATACAACTGTAAATAAATAACGTAATATTTAAAGTAAATAAATCAATAACTATATAATATAACTATAACTAGGTACTCGGTACCTACAAGAGAATAATTCATTATTTAAAAATAAAAATCTTAACTGCACCGCAATCATTAATTCAACTATACAAAAATGGCCGTCCACACTAAACTAGCAAGAACAAATGTTTTGTTTGTGAACCGCCAACCCTTGATCTTTTTTGAACTTGAGTGAGTGAATGTTTGGTCGCTCATTGGGTGAATACTCACCTCTGACTGTTTCAACCTTCTCACAACGCCATTGTTTGATAGTCAACTCTACAAGGCAACCTCTGGGTATATTCTCTATTAGATCACAATATATTCTTCAAGGGACATTCCAGATTACTTGCTTTATGCAGGCTCATATTAGACTGGACGGTAATATCCACAGATCATTGTAGAGCTTGGCTCATGGACACATAATCTAATTAGGTAGAGAATCTTATTTGTGGTAAATAAAATATTTTCTTTGTCTAAAAATAGTAACAATTCAAAAGTGCTATGAATAAAAAAAGTTGAGGTTAAAATCTTGTTTAACATGAAATATTTACTTTTGGTCCCAACATGGTCACTATATCCAGTTCCAGCAACTGTTCCACTTGTTTAACATGGTCGCTATATCCAGTTCCAGCAACTGTTCCACTTGTTTAACATGGTCACTATATCCAGTTCCAGCAACTGTTCCACATAGCAATTTACTCGACACGGTGATGATCGTGACATCTACTTCTGTCAAAATAATGGTTTTAATCTTGTTAATTCCCATTTTGATTAACAAAATGGACCATCATTCAGATTTGAAATGACAACCAATCAATTTTGCCAACATATTTTATTTCATTTTGTGTCTGTATTATAGATTTAAAAAATGCTATGATGAGTATTAAATATGTTTTGAAAGCCATTTTAGTGTTTTAGTTTGTAAAGACATGTTTTTTGATATTTCTGTGTGTGTTACTTCTGAAACCATGACTTCCTGTAATCTGCATTATAACTAAAATGATTGATAACATTGTAAAATATTTAAATACAAACACTATTTCATTTGTAGTTATTTTGTTGTTGACAGGTTCAGATTACAGAACTTGAATTCTGGGTAATTTGTCCAACCTGGTGTGTAAATAACTCTTCATCTCACGGTTTGAATCAACTAATTACTAACCTCAGCTTTCATAATTAGTGTCTGCTTGTTTTCATACGGACACGAAACTTTCATGGTAAAAATATTTCTGTAGGTTTATTTTTATAACTTTTAAATTTAGAAACCAAACCATCATTAGAATATTCTATCTTTGTATAATAGAATTATTTAGGGCTACATCTCAGACAATATTTATCAGCTTTTGATTGAAAATAGCAATAACATGTTTTATAAACAAAATAAAGTGATCATTTATTTATCTATTCGTTGTTTCAAACATAACTACGACTCATGTCGGGTTGGCATGCCATGTTGCTCTGTGCGTTACTACCAGGGTTGTTGTGGTCACAGAATTTGGCTTGAAGGGAGGTCGATGTTTGAATCCTGACCGAGTGTTTTCCCCACTCTCAACGATTATGGAGGTACATTTTATCAAAAGCTTTCCTCATTAGCGCAGTTAAAATGTGTGTAGATCGTCTGGGTAGTAATATACACTGTCAACTAAGTAAAGGCATCTCTAATTACTCGTTTGGGCTAAACACAAAAAAAACTCTCAACTTTACTTTGTTCCCTAGTTGTGTATGTTCCTTGAGTGACGCAATTATGTAAAACAGCTGTACATCTGTCAGCTTTACAGGTTGTGTTTGGATCTAAAGTTGAGGATAGAAGACAAAATAATACTATTTCTGATAGACATACTTGACTATCACATCAAAGTAGATTAGAACTGTATTTTAAATGCTTGTGAAAATAAGAAGATAATTGTGTCTTAGCACAATCTTAGCTATAAGTCAATTATGACCAAAAAAATTGGACAGGCATTTAATTACTCTTGAGATGGAGAGGGCTGTTGTCGAGACGAGATGTTTGGTTTTTATAAAGGCCTAGTTTGATTCTTGTTGGAGAGAATCATACTCTTTTTACAAATAATGTATTTTATTAGCAAGAACAAATCAACAGTTAAATGTTGCGTATCATTATGAATTTATAAAACTTACCTCCAAACTGCTTTTACAGCTTTGTTACAGTATTAGTTTATTGTAAGAATTGAGAGTATTAATATGTGATATAGTTTGTTAACCAACCAATAAATATGAGAAAATGTTCTGGCATAAACTTAAATGATAAAGATAGAAATAACTGTAAAAAAAGATGGCAAAAATACTGTAGTTTAAATACACGAGTTATTACCTAATTTGAAATTGAGGACCCTTAAGTTTGTATATACAGGGTGTGAATAAATAAACATGACGTGGCAAGAACAATTGAGTTGTCAATAGTTGACTGGAAGATTCCTTGACAATTGTCACAGAGGGTTAACATCCCACCTAAACATGTTACGCGACAATGTAGGACTATACCCTGCCATGGTCAAGAGCACCAAGATGACTACTAGTTATTGTAAGGGTGGTATCACTGTCTTATTTATTACTTTACCTCACTATTCTTTCAAAGTTTGTTCAACAGACCTAACAGTAAGAACTCAATACACACAATGAAATGTACTGCTTCCCAGTTTAAAAACGTCATTGAGTTTGTCTTTCTGGGTAACCACGTAATCCATTGTGTAGTTACCACAGCCAATACTGAGTACTTCTGTTAGTTTAAAAAATAAATATTGATAGTATACTACTGCCCCTGTGACTTGATAGCTGGAGCCTGATTTAAAATATCAGTGGTTCGTAATCCACTGAAGTTGGTTTGGCTCAACTGTGTTTGTCGTTGGGAATCTATTAGTCCCATATTACAATTATTTCTAACTACCTGGTAATAAAGACTCCTTTTTTCACTGGCGGTTTGCAATAATCTTTCTTTACACTCTGTATACATTACCATAAAATATTGGTTATGTAAATACCTAGTACAACTCGACCAATCAAAATAAAGAGTTCTAAGATGATATGGAAACCAGGGGCTGTATTCACTGACAGGTTTTCTGTGCCCACATCACTACATAATAATCCAAAACATTATTTGTATAAACACTGAGTGGAAAGTTGGGTAGTATTGGTGAGTTAATTGGGTCTGAATCTAAACACGACACACAAATGATTTGCTTGTTTTACTAAATACAGCTCCTGGTATTTTAGTTATGAAATTAAAATAATTTGTTGGATCAATTTGCTCGTGAAATGTTTGGAACAAATTGTCGCGCATTCTCTTGGACGCGAGCGCCGAGTATGCTAGAAAATGTTTTATACAAAGTATGTTCCAAATATGAAGGGGAAATGTAGTATTTATTTAGTAGAGAATAAACATGATTTTTAGTGCAATTTTGAAGTGTTCTTAAGTTTATTACATGTCCCACCTTCTCATTTGTCGTCCAAATCACACAAGAACAAACAGAACTTATATTCAACGATACAAGAATAAATGTTCCTTTGGATTCACAGATAGTTTACCTGACTTGACACATATCATCTCGTAACATTAGATTGGTTTGTTTTTTCAAGTTTTGAATCTAAATTAGGATTGTTCTTTATTCAGATGTTTTATCATACAATAACTATATCAATCAGAAGCGACTCATTTTAAAAAGTAAAATAAAGCTTTATTCCTAATTTAAAAATAATTTATAAATGTATAAAATTCTAAAAACAATTAATTAAATAACAACTTTTTCGATTAAAAAAATGGTAAAAATTGGCATGCATTTTATTTTAGTTGTAAATATTTTATGTCGAGAACAAGATTATTTTATATTTGGTCATCATGGGGATGTTAAGGAATCGAACCAGATACTTTCATTGAGAATATGTTTGTAACGACCTCACATTCTCTGATGACAAAATAAGTTCTGGTCTAACTATTTTATTCCCGACTCTTGATTTAGATTTTATAAATTGATATTGTGGAAGAAATGTTCTACACAAACACTTTTAAAGCCAGACTAAAACTTACGCGACGGTTGAGCGCTGAGTGTGGTCTCTGAACTCATATGCACAATAATTAAAATATTACAAAATGGGCACGCTTTACTCAAAAATCAGACTCTATTTGTATTTTGAGGTTTGGAATTACAAAAGGGAAACAAATATTTCACAATCTTTTGACTAATAATTTTAATTGGCGTTTGTCGGAACCTGGCCAAAGGAATATTAATATTGACCTTATCTAGTTTTTATAGTGAGGAGTATTTTGGTCCCGATAAGTGCAAGAGAAGAAATCTAGTCGGTGTGTTCTAATTGGCCGTGTTGTACAGATAGACGAGTCCTTGCAGAAGGTAGTATGGATAGTGAAGACACACAGAGATGGCCCGAACTGCTCGGAACTGCCACGACTCTTGGCACTGCAATGCTTCCTTCAGTCTTTCCTGCAGTTCTTTCAACTCGTGGCTGATAACAGAAAACAGTCTGTTAGTCTGGTCGATGGTTCTAACAGGGCTAGGAAACAAAGTCAACATTCAATCAAAACAGTTATTTGTGTGTGCTCTACGTCTTACTACCCATCCACATAATTACACTAATAGAGTAAGTATGATGAAGGTATAATTTAAAGCAAATGTACCCCCTGAAAACACTCTTGACTCACTTCTGTTGATGGATCTTGACCTCTAGCTCCTGATTGGCCGACACCTTACTGGCCAACTGACTGTTCAACTCCTCCAAGGCTCTCTTCATCTCTGCGATCTCTCCGTGCAGTTGGCTCTCCTGTTTCTTCATCATGGCCACAGTGCTAGAAGTACACCGAGGTGACATCAGTAGGTCTCGGGTGCAAACAGCCCTTGACACTACAGCTCAGCACTAAGAGTCTCTGGTTCGATTCCCAGAGTGTTGTGTGTGTTCAGGAACTAAGCCAGTCTGTCAATCCTCTCTCGGCCCTCGTTGTAACAAATGAAGAGAGAGTGCTAGTAGGTGCAGGGGGTAGAGTGTGTACCTGTTGGCCTCGGCCAGCTGTGTCTTGGTGAGACTGGTCTGCTGAGTCTGTGTCAACAGTTTGGTCTGCAGCTCTCTGCAAGATGTCTGCACGTGACTCAGTGACTCGCTCTTTATCAACAGAGACTCGTCCGTCGTCTGGACCTGCAGCACAACAAATACGTCCTCCTCGTCCTGAACCCGTAGATTGCTCGTACAGCTACAGGGAATGCTACAGTCGGGCCAGCCAGTCTAGGGGGACAGGGCGAGGGTCTGTAGCCCGCCAGATGAGTCAGGGGAGGCAGCCTCCCTGTCTGTCCCGGGTCGATGCCTGGGGAGGGCACTATGACTCACTTTGTGCGTGCGTCACCTCCAGGGGGAGGGAGGATACGGTCGAATCGATGTGAGTCATCCGACGGCGCCCTTAGGTTGAGAGCGTGCTCGCTGCAAGACAACTTGAGGAGGGGGTGGTCTGAATAACCCCCCCCCACCCCGCCCCGTCACAGTGCTGGGGACTGGACGTTGTGTCTGTTCTGGAGCTATGTTAGTTTGTAGGTCAGTCCAGAAAGTACACTATCAGGGGGGTTTTCACCGCACCCAATGTAAACAGGGATGAGAAGGTAAACATTTAGAGGAAATGTACCTACATTAGTGGAGAGAGTGGGAAATGATTGAGTGAAAACCAGCCTCAGTGCATCCAACCGGGATTTGAGATCCGACCTTCCGTCCCCAGCAATCAATAAGTTTATTTGCTGGTACTTTAGAAACACATCCCGACAAGTGCGAACACTTGCACTTAGCACTTGGTACAACCTGGGTGGGGGACATTGACACTTGGAAACAATACAATCACTCACTCACTCACTCACTCACTGAGTGCTCTTAATTACACGGGGCTAATTGAATAGGATCTGTCTCTCTTACATTCAAAAATGACCCCTCACCCCTCTTAGCCCCGACTTTAATATTTATTTAAATTTATAACCATGTAGATAGCATTACAATAGGGGACCGCCTATGTGGTCTAGTGGTCATAGCTTCTGGCTACGGTCCCGAAGGTTCCGGGTTTGATTCCCGGCGCGTCCAGATTATCTGGGAAGCAGTGGGTCTGAAACGGGTTAGATTCAGCCTAGGGTGGATAAATAAGGAGCTACTAGAATAAAGTAGTAGTGGCTCCGGTATAGAAAGCCGAGCTTAATGTTTGGAGTCATCGTAGTGCTGACCACATGACACCCTCTATCCGTAAGAGTTGGCCCTAATTCGCCAAACCACTCGGTAGGTATAGCCTGAACTCGGGCTGACACCATGGAGCTACTTTTATTACATTTTGAGTGGGTGGTAATCATCGTTATGGATAAATATAAGAATAGTTAATATCCTAAGATAGCAAACAGTTAAAGGAAAATAACAAGTGTTCGCGAACCACTGTTCTATAGGGACACATCTTCAAATGTATCCCTTGAAATAATTCCTTGACGTTCTTGGACAACAGTGGTTGAGGGGCCTCGAACCCCAAATCTCCGTTGCAACTTTTAGAGTACAGCATACCTATTAACTTGTCTCAGAATACGCCACTG
>CABFVZ010002306.1:0-23855 GCA_902151445.1 Timema monikensis | reverse complement strand
CTCCTCTCTCCCTGACTGTGTTATCAACTCCTCTATATGACTGTGTTATCAACTCCTCTCTCCATGACTGTGTTATCAACTCCTCTCCCTGACTGTGTTATCAACTCCTCTCTCCCTGACTGTGTTATCAGCTCCTCTCTCTGACTGTGTTATCAGCTCATCTCTCCCTGACTGTGTTATCAACTCCTCTATCTGATGATTGTGTTATCAGCTCCTCTCTCCCTGACTGTTATCAACTCCTCTCTCCTTGACTGTGTTATCAACTCCTCTCCCTGACTGTGTTATCAGCTCCTCTCCCTGACTGTGTTATCAACTCCTCTATCTGACTGTGTTATCAACTCCTCTCTCCCTGAATGTGTTATCATCTCCTCTCCCTGACTGTGTTATCAGCTCCTCTCTCCCTGACTGTGTTATCAACTCCTCTCCCTGACTGTGTTATCAGCTACTCTCTCTCTGACTGTGTTATCAACTCCTCTCTCCCTGACTGTGTTATCAGCTCCTCTCTCCCTGACTGTGTTATCAACTCCTCTCCCTGACTGTGTTATCAGCTCCTTTCTCTGACTGTGTTATCAGCTCCTCTCCCTGACTGTGTTATCAGCTCCTCTCTCTTTGCCTCCTCCTCATACCTCAGTTTCCTGTTTCCTCCGTCTTGTTTCTTGGACGGGGACAGATCTTCCAAAGAGAAGGCCCTCTTCTTACCGGCGAGCTTCAGGTGTCTTTGAGGTGACAGGACTCTGTTAACCGTGGTGTTGGTGAGAGGTGTGTTGCCCCTAGAGTCTGTTTTCCTGCATATCGTCCGACCAATCACCATCAGTTTCCTCTTCTCCGCATCTCTTTGACTGCTGGTGTTGTCGCCGCAACCCGCGGCCGCGCACGGCGTTAAAGGAGCTTGCTCTAAGTTCATCGTGGAGGCCACAAAATAAACAACTTAGATTCGTTTATAAAAAAACAAAACATAAAAACAATTGAACCTTGATATTGTTTTCTTCCTGTATTTGATTGTTGTAATATGTGGCCTCTTTGCAACCAGAGAACAGGACATTGTTCATATCCTCGCTGACGCACCAACTCAAGAATAAACTTGAAACGGGTTTATTGTCAATTTCTACCATTCGGTTTATAGATTGAATTAAAAGTTTGGTTTAAAATGATATATTTCAATAAATTTAAATTAAAAATGGAAATTTACAACGACCTTTCAAATTATCTAAGAGTAAAAGTAAATAATCATAGATTAAGTAAGTGTAAATCTTGTAATAAAGCCGTAATGGCTACCATGAACGAGCATAATGTAGAATAGAAAGAAAATAATAGACCATCTCAGCCCGGATAACACATAACTTAGACAGGTAATACAGCTCTCACCCCGGATAACACCTAACTTAGACAGGTAATACAGCTCTCACCCCGGATAACACCTAACTTAGGTAGGTAATACAACTTGAACCACTTCGCTTTCAAACCGAACACATATCATAACAAATTAATATTATTTTTTTCAAAACTAGAATTAGGGAAATTTTCAAATGTATAGCTTCAAATGTTCTGTAGATATCCTTCTTAAGGTCTAAAGTTGAACTAAATTATGTGTTTGATACACCCCACCCCCGCCCCGAAGCGTGTTTGGTCTACTTTCCACAAAGTCCGTTTTGTGAACTGCCTGTACAAACCAACTCCATAAAGTATCGTCCGGTTCTTCTTTGCTCGCAGTTGATCGCCCCGATCACTGGGTAGCATCCATCATTCTCCTCCTCCGTACATTTACGGGAGGAATGAATGCTTTTTAGGAATCTATGTCGAGGAATGAGGAAACCATTTAACACCTGACCGGGATTCGAACTCCCTCTCATCAGTAATTCATTATATTCCAAGAGTTACGCCTTAGACCGTAGATCCACCTACATTGTAAGACTAATCTTATTCTAGATTTATTCTTGTTTTTGAAATTATTAGGAATTTATTTTTGTTTAGAATCAACTATTTTCATCATTGAAGTTTCAAAAGGGAACTTAGTTGATAACATTGTAAACATTTATTCAAAGGTATGCAAACCGGACCTTTGGTCGGTTGCGGGGAAGAATATTAGGCCTATATTAGCAAACATTTGCAAGACCTCTTCAACTTGGAGTTGTGAATTGAGATCAGGTTTACACCCGCTTATCTTTGTCTATGTCATAAATTAGATCCCACACAATCTTTTCATTGACATCGGACCGGGAACAACTTCATTTCTGATTATATTTTCGTTGGAGGGGAGAGGATCTTAACTCTTTGCTTTATTTTTCTCTCGGATGACGATCGACAAGTAGAAAAGGACGGTAAATTGTGGGAGAAAGCGCTACTAGTGCAACCACGTGATTCCGGGGGCCAATGGAACGTCAGATCTATTACAGTTCCCTGAAAACTTGTGGTCATCTTTTCCCAAAATAATTCACTCGTTAGAATGTGTTGCGGGTGAATGTTATGTGATGGGCGGACTGTGTAGAAAGTGATATGTGGAAGTCTATTTTTGCCTCAAGGAACTAAAACGTATTAAAAGTTTGATGACAACTAATTAACATATTTTACAACTGATTAGTGCAGTGTTCAAAAGAGTGCAATCAAGTTTTATCGTAAGACCTTGACAATATCGCCTGAGCTGTGGACATATATTTCCCTTGTGTTTTGGTTACCTCCTAGGCCTATTTATGTTTAAGGTATGTTAGTTCTTGTGTGTAAACTCATTTTATAAACTTTAAAAAGTACATACATGTTTTGTTTATCTTCTGTTAAGGTTAATATACAAGCATATGGCGGGTTTGTATGGGAATTATACTCAAATGTGAGGTTAAAAGGTATCCCAAGTCAAGAATAAACACATTGGGTAGGGCCAGTTTTATCTAAACATTTTTTTGCATTTTCTTTAAGGACAGACCCACTTGAATTAATTGGACCTCATAGTTCGAAAGTGGAGTATTGGATAAGTGAAAGATTACCGACTTTTGAAAACAAATGGAACGAATAGGTGTGTAAATAGTTGTTTTTGTGTTGTAACAAACAGCATGAGCTAACTGCGACTCAACACTCTCACTAATGAGCTGTCTCATTTTAGTTTAATTACTTTTCCCGCCAAAATTTTAAACATCAACTATGGTATATTTTTTGTCAACATCATTAAGACGAAGTCTGGAACAATTAAACCTTCACAAATGATTTATCAATTAGTTTAATACATTTATAACTTAATTGCTTTACTAGTTTCATGGAGATGATTCAGTAAGGAAACTGTGATCTACGAGCTTGTTTAGGGGTTGTTGGTGCGAGGATGGACAAAATAATTATTTTAAGTCTATTAGCATCAGAATTTAAATATAAGGGTTAAAGTGAGAGGAAAATTGTTAATAGCAATGAACACTTTCGACTAATGTGACAGCTTTGTTTTGGTAGTCTTACTAACCATTCGAGCTCTACACAAATGTTGAGGACGGTAGAATTTAGAGTAAGTGTCTCTCGCATTTATCATTTAGGAAAAAAACCACTGGGGACAAAACCTAAGAACTGTACCGTTTTGGCAAATATCTTTGTAAACCACAAAATGTATACTATCATTACACTCACAAAACTGCGAGGAATCCAGTGATAATATCTCAAGATTACTAAAACCTTTACAGGGCCTACAGTGAACAATTCAAAACCATGCTCACCAAAATGTCGCAAAAATGTGTAAGAATGTGTAAGAATGTTGTACAGCGACCACACTGTGCTCTTCTTTGCAACAGACCAGTTTTTTGTAACTATCACATCAACAAACAGACCATTTTAAATCAAGAAACTCTCACAAGAATCCTTTAGAACTAAACAGAAACACCCGCCTTAAAATGGAGTAATAATATGTATGTTAAGGCTGAATAGTGTTTGAATATTCTATTAAGTCTCCTTTCCAGCCTATCTTAACCTAACCTCGCTAACAGATTGGTCTGGTGTGCCTATGTTTGGTTTTTATCGAGTTGTTTAAACTGTGTAAAAATAAAATAATTTCAAATACACACATGTGACAATGAGGAAATGTGATGTGTAGAGTTACGAGAGACCCGGTATCCCACGTGATAAGGAGGAAATGTGATGTGTAGAGTTACGAGAGACCCGGTATCCCACGTGATAAGGAGGAAATGTGATGTGTAGAGTTACGAGAGACCCAGTATCCCATGTGACAATGAGGAAATGTGATTGTAGTTAATTAGTGGAGAGATGAGTAGTTACAAACTGTTGTCTCATAATTGCATGAGTTAGGAACTTAATAAGCTAACTTGGTTTGTCCTTTTTATCTATGTTATATTTCCCGTTTATGTTGTGTTTGAGGCGCTAGTTCTGTTTGTAAATACGTAAGTACTGTATATATTACTGTAGCTTGTGAGTGCACGGAGGAGGTAAAGTACGCATGTCAATGTTGGTGATATTGTGTAGTTCATGTTATGGAGATGTGATGGGACCATCACACTCAATATCGGGATGATTCTCACTCTCCTCTTCATGCAAATGTGGGCACATTCATCCCAAAGTGTTTTGTCGGTGTTGGGTCTGTAATGTGTCCATTGGTGTTCTAGATGTTTCTGGTGTAGTGGCGGGAGTAATGGAGCGAGACAGTCTGGGAAACAATCTCAACATAAGTGATATTAGTGAGTATCATTCACATTAGTCCACGCATGATGCTATCTTGGAGACTCCACACATGGTGACGCGACACTGGGAACTCCAAGCACTTACCTTTATCTTATCTAATAGTACAGGTACCTTGCATGTCTTAGTAAACACACAAGCTATGATCACTCTTGAGAGCTACACTTTCAAATTATGAAGCGCAGGATGAAATTGTTACATTGCGGCCCGACCTTGGCCAATAGGAGGCACAGTAAGTGTTCTTGTATGTTCCAAGTCAGGGTTGTCTCTCGAGGAATAGTTGATGTCTGGGGAACTAATATAAAGTTTTGATCCACAAAGTAGATGCAGCTTATTTAATTGTGTTACATTAGGTTAACTAACCCACTGGCCAGGTAATTGTTTTGTTCTAATCGTGAATAATAAATCCTATTTTAAAACTTTCTCTCGTAAAGCTTGTGAAGTCTAAAGAAAGTATTGTGATGGTTACTTGAAAACATGGATCTTACAATTTAGCCAATAAGTACTTTGTCTTGTGCTTTTGATTCCCTAGCTCCCCGAAACAACGCGGTTTGGTCTAGCTAGACTGTTCCCATTTTTTGTCCTGTGGATATATCACAGTCCCTAGAGACCATGTCTCCTTGTGGATAGAGACCATGTCTCCTTGTGGATAGAGACCATGTCTCCTGTGGATAGAGACCACAGGATCGAACACAAGTGGTAATAGTTGTTGCTACACCTTGTTTCTGTCGTGTCTCAAGTGTACCACTCCTGTTTCTCTTTGTGTCATAGTTGAGGTCATCCAGATGGATCCAGACTTCCAAGATGGCGAGCCGCTGTATGGTGGAGGGGGAGGGGGTACCAACATGGAGGACACAAGGAAAAGATCGGCTCATGTCAAGATATTGGAACAACCAGCGTCCAAAGCGCTCAGGTTCCGTTACGAGTGCGAGGGCCGCTCGGCTGGCAGTATACCTGGCGTGAACAGTACGCCGGAGAACAAAACCTTCCCCAGTATACAGGTGAGATACGTGCGCACTTCTCTTGAACCCTGACTAGGGCAGTCAGGACGGAAGGTCGTGAACGTGTGTTTAATGTTGTCCAGGTTGTAGGGTACAAGGGCAGAGCAGTGGTGGTTGTGTCGTGTGTAACCAAGGATCCTCCATACCGCTCTCACCCTCACAACCTTGTGGGCAAGGAAGGATGCAAGAAGGGAGTGTGTACTGTGGAGATCAACACTGACAGCATGGCCGTGAGCTTCTCCAACCTCGGTATCCAGTGTGTCAAGAAGAAGGACATTGAGGAGGCGTTGAGAGTTCGAAAGGAGATCAGAGTCGACCCTTTCAGAAGTAAGGAGTCCTCATTTTGTTTGGAATAACATTCCTGTGCCTTTATACAGGTTCTAACCATTATACTTCTACTGGCCACAAACATTTTACAGTTGGATTATTGATAGTTAAATAAACCTTTGATCATCCCAATCGGTAAAATAGTTAGAGGATGGACGGACAACATTGTGAAAACAACTTTTTGGGTCTAGAAACCTTAACATCCATAAAAAGCTCAAATTCAGTACTACTTACTCTTTTTGACGTTTGTTGTCATATGGTTTCACTCACAGAGCAAACCATATACCTGATTATACCTTGTTTGTTGTCAGATGGTTTCACTCACAGAGCAAACCATATACCTGATTATACCTTGTTTGTTGTCAGATGGTTTCACTCACAGAGCAAACCATATACCTGATTATACCTTGTTTGTTGTCAGATGGTTTCACTCACGTGAGCAAACCATATACCTGATTATACCTTGTTTGTTGTCAGATGGTTTCACTCACAGAGCAAACCATATACCTGATTATACCTTGTTTGTTGTCAGATGGTTTCACTCACAGAGCAAACCATATACCTGATTATACCTTGTTTGTTGTCAGATGGTTTCACTCACGGAGCAAACCATATACCTGATTATACCTTGTTTGTTGTCAGATGGTTTCACTCACGGAGCAAACCATATAGCTGATTATACCTTGTTTGTTGTCAGATGGTTTCACTCACGGAGACCAGCCCACCACGATAGACCTGAACGCCGTTCGTCTCTGTTTCCAAGTGTTCCTCGAGGGCAACGAGAAGGGGAAGTTTACCTTCCAACTCCCGCCCGTGGTCTCTGAGCCCATCTACGACAAGAGTAAGCACAATCTTAGTTATGTAAACATCTGGACCGACCGGGCGTCCCCCAGAGCCTCTTGACTGGGTGCACCACTCGGCTAAAATCAATCTTTGTTGCACAAATCGTCAAGTACTGGAAAGTATTAATTCCTGTTCCCCCGCCCGGCTGGAAACACTCTCTCTTAGATTCTTGACAGTTTCGGAATGTGACTGTCCAGACGACACTGATGAACACTTTCAGTCAAGCTGGATAGCACATTTGATTGTGTTTGTAATGTTTCCCTGTTATTGTAGAGGCGATGTCCGACCTTGTCATCTGTCGACTGAGTGACTGTTCCTGCACAGTGGCTGGAGGCAAGGAGATTATTCTACTCTGCGAGAAGGTGGCCAAAGGTATGAGCTTTGTTTGCTTCAGGGATTGGTCAAATCGTATTCTATTTTAACATAATGATGATGAAGTAGTGAACTGCCTCACTAGACTTTAGTAGATCACTATAAATCTCTGAATACTTCCAGAGGACATACAGGTTCGTTTCTACGAGGAACGAGATGGTCACATGGTGTGGGAAGGTTTCGCCGACTTCCAGCCAACTCATGTCCACAAGCAAGTGGCCATCACGTTCAGGACACCACATTACCGAACCATCGAGGTGGACGCTCCCGTGAAGGCGTTTGTCCAGCTGCGTCGACCGTCCGATGGGGCGACCAGCGAGCCTCTTCCCTTCGAGTTCCTGCCTCTGGACTCAGGTAGGCCTACGTTCTGGTCACTGCGCAAGGCGCTGGTCAAGAAGGGGAACTATGCCATGTTCTCAAGTATTCTCGCCTCCAACACTGCCTATTTGACTCGCCAAGTGGGGTCTGGGTCCGAACAGCAGCCTATGAAGGTTCCTCTCACCACAAGTAAAGTGACCTTTGCAGAGCCTTGCATAGAGGTGGAGGAAATACTTTTGTCTGATGACGTACAAAATGGTTCCCCTGAACCATCATTAGAACCAGTTGAAGAGAAAGACGTCAAGAGTAAAGATATGGACATTGAGCCATCAACTCTGGAGAATATGAGAACAGAACAAGAGCCTGTCCACGACTACTCCCAAGTGAACAAGTGGGATGGAATACACTCTAATGAGGAGTCTACGACAACTCACGAGAAAGATCCTCTTCAACTCGATACCAGGGACACCATTGAGGATGTTTTGTCCGAGGACGAGACGAGTCGATCACTCAATGAGCTGCTGTCGCAGGTCGCAGAGCTGGACGACATCTACTCTGATACCCGCGCCAGGTTGTTAAATGCTGGGGGGCTGGAAGATGGGCGCTCGCCGGAAGATATAGAAATGGGGATAGAAGAGTATTTTGACGACAGTCAAACGTACTCTAGCTTGCAACTTGCCATGAAGAATCCAGTTGAGCTCCTTGATTTTGCGACCGGTCGCTACGAGGATGTCACCCCTTCGACTTCCATCCAACCACCGTTTATATCCATATCTCCGTTGTCCAAACCGGTAATTCCTCCGCATTTAAACATTGCAAAGAGAGAAAATACAGGGTCAAGCTCTCTAGACTCCCCAGACTCAAAACTACCCCCGCTGCCTCCAAAACGTAGCCGGAAAGAACCCCCTACTCCCCCAGCTCGTCCAGAGCACCTGTTGAACTACGAACCCCCCATTGTCGAGTCTCCACCACCAACACCCATTCATGCGCCCAATAAGAACTTACCGGAAACACCCGCACTCAACGCCAAAGTTAACAAACCCAATCTGTTTCAAAAATTGTTTTCTAAAAAATCATCAAAATCTGTCAAAAAGGAGAAGTTAGTGATCACTCCGCACGGGAGTGTGGGTAATATTTCTATCCCGGAGTCTGGGGCAGTGACTCCACCAGAGTTAACGGAAGCCGAGCACTATGCGCTATATACAGACATGGCGCCACACGCCACTGCGTCAGAGTTTGACGAGACGTCCTTCTATTATAGTCCTGTGGAGGGAGGACGTATTTTAGTGGGCGGGGAAGAGATGAGAGTGATGCTACAGACCAATAAGAATAGAAATATATCGACATAGTCGGTCTGTATTGTATCAAGATATAGTTCTCCTAATTAACCATTCGATACAAAGCTGAAATACTCCTAATATTTTATTATAATTTCTATATTGGTATTTTTAGTCAAAGAGTTATTTTTGTCTTTTGCTTCTTATCAAATTAATGTGTGTGTGTATTTCTAGGAAGAAAACTTTTTATCAATATTAAGTAAATGAGTTTAAGTTTCTAAGGTTCGATATATTGAGAGTTTTAGGAATGTTATTTGTACTGTTAGTGACAGTTCATGACGAACACACGATGGTAAGTTTCTGAAACTTATCTTAAGTGTTAAACTAATATCAAATTTCTCAAAAATAGCGACAAAGCTCAAATTATCAAAATAATATATATAACTATAAGTGACATGCCTTATTTTACCTACCAAGCCATTTTGTAATTTATATTTTTGTTGATTTAAAATTGTATCATACAATATCAAAGTTTAGGAAATATTTTTACTGTAGGTTTGTATAAATATTTGACTGTTTTTCTAACCAACTATAATTTAAAGATTGTATTAATATAATCGTGTAATTGCACCCTCACAAAGGACCCAGTCCTTGATTCTATTCCGGTTGGATGCATTTATTTTCACTTTCACATTACATGCTACAGATTTTTAACCAATAACTATGAAAACGGTTTTGAGCGTCACAACTGAAACATGAAATGTTGTTCATAGTTGGAGGACATTTTGTGCCACACACAACACATCGTGTTGACGCACAATAGCTAAACACACAAATCCTCTAGAAAGTCGTGACTTTGAAACTCTTCAATCATAAGAATATTTTTAGCTTCCGTTAAACTTGCTGGTAATGTTATGTACATAAAAACATTAATTTTTTCCTCTGCTATATTTGTCACTTAATTCAATAACGGAACTCTTGAGATATTGTTGAGAATGTGTAGATTGTTATGTAGAGCCTATTTGTTACACATTACAGTTTACAGTATCTTGATATGTAACCTCTTGTTTATTATTTTTACACTCAAATTTCTCTATTCTGTTGTGTTTTGTTGTTAGTGTTTGTTTACTTTGTTATTTGTTTATGTTTGTAGATCCCTCTAAAAAACGTAAGCGTGCCAAGTTTGTGCCTGATGTCAACACAAATATGTTACACGACTTGGAGCCCACGAGTAAGTACTGGCCACACTTTGCTCGGGTGCTTATTATTAGGGTGTTCAGGTGGTCGGACTCACATGCAGACAATGTGGACATCTTTCTAGGGTTCACTTAGTTCTTGCATAGAATCTCTCATGAAATCATTAAGAGTGGAAAGTCCTGAAGAACAAGTTATCAATTATTATAAATTTCTGTGAGTTGACACAGCCCTTAATGTTTTGGTTGAGTTTACTTTTAATTAAAAGAGATCACGACAGACATTTGTCTGCTTCTCCACATTGTCTACTTGTGTCTGTTTAAGGTGGCTGGTAGCTTACTCTTGTTTAATATGTTGTGAATGTTGTGAACACTGTTGACTGGTGCTAAAGTGTTTTATTGTTAACCTGGGATATATCTGAACGCAACCTGTAGCCGACTGTCGCAAGTCTCGAGACCATGGCCATCTTGTAAATTACAGATCTTTACAAAATAGCGACAAGATATTACATCAAAATCTGCATTAGTTGGGATTTTAAACTTGTTTTTATAATAGAAAAGGTAATGTTTAATAAAAATGAACAGTTTTGGAGACAGTCTGACCAATGAGTGACATGAGGCATCTGCCCTGAGCTTGTCAGATTAGGCTCGGATTGGACCACGCTCTCCGTAGAACTATCACAGCTCACCGTTACATGTCTCGCTAATCTGACTGCATTTCTTTGTACGGTTTCCAGGAAATATCCCAAAACATTGATAACATTTTAAATATGCTCCAAAACTGTTTGTTACTTAATAACACTGGATTGTTAAATTGTTGATTTTGACTTTTATCATGAGTTTGTTTCGATGTTCTCTGGTTTTGTTTGCTAGATAAAATGAAACTGTGGCTTTAAATTGTGGACATTTTTTATTCTTCATTCTTTTCATATTAAAAGTTGTACTTTTCTAGATCGCATTGTGTCTTTTCCTCGACAGCTGAAACCCACTTTTACCTTAATATTTGGTCACACCCACACTTACAAAAATGACATGATTACAAGTAAAAGATTTGTTATACCCCAAAATGGTGATGTACTTAATTTGAAAAGATCCTCTTTTATCAAATTTATATTATTTTACTGTGTAGTTAGTTACCTTATCAGTAGGTCCCTGGTGTTAGTAACCAGAGTATAGATGCATCGTATCACACTAAAATCTTCAACAAAATGTCCATGTTTGATTTGCTCAAGGTCAATAGAACACAAAGCTCATGTTGCCAGTAATGAAGTCATCATCATCATCATCTTCCTCCACAATGTCCCAATCTCCTCCACTATCCTCCATTGCCTTCATGCTTCCCTCCCCAATCCTTGCTTCGTGTCCCTACAGCTGCAGATTGGTTGGTAATCTTCTTGATGCTGTAGAGACCAACTCTTGGAGACCTAGCGGTGAATCCTGGTTGGGTTTATATTACAATTATATTTTCTATAAAATGATAAATAAAACAAATCTTTCTTCTGTTAAACCATTTCCAAGCAAAGTATTAACTATCTGAAACTTTATTATGAGCACAACTGGCTACACACAATACATTGGTTTAAATTAACTGAGCAATACTGCTGAGCGCTGGCTGTCAGTCTGCTGAGCGCTGTCAGTCGGCTGAGCGCTGCCTATCTTTCCTAATTCAAACTTTAAAAACTAGAGGGTTTTAAAGCTAACAAGTTGGAATATGTTGACTTAATTCCCTCGGTTTCACTGAAGAGCTGAAGCTGATATGGACACTGAAATAATCATTATTTAACTTACATTCTTCATAAATTAGCGACAGAATTACTTTTATTTCATCACTCATGTGCCATTTTCCATTTGAAGAGCTCAACGGGGCTTTAACCCTGTATCGTCACATCATTGCTGGGACTAAGGTAAATTTACTACATTCGTGTTTTTTAAAATAAGCATTGTTGTGTTTTGCTTGATATTTGTACACAAACACAAGTAGCGTTAGTGTTGGTAATTTTAGTGGCACAGTTTGTTCCGATGTTATTAATATTTTGTAGTGCTTTATTTAAGAATCCAGCCACAACTTGAGACTTGTTTTCAGAAAAACAATTCCATATCATTGTAAAAATGTATTCAACTTTTTACTAACTTAATACATTTTTAACACTCTTTTTTTCCTCAGTATTGAGTATCCTCCATCCTCGTATTATTACTGCGATTCATGAATTTACTAAGTCTAAAAATTGGATCAGAAATGTTTAAACCAATCACAAGATGTCACTATGCTTTTCGAAAACACTCCAATACACGGTTCACATCTCTTGTTATATTCTCCCAGTGTCACAAACCTACCACCCATCTGGAAACTGATTGGTTGGTTGGCCAAACCTGATCGGTCAGTAAATATTTGAGGTTAAGACAAAGCTAAGCTGCAAAGATGGTGTATCAGATGTCTATATTCTGCAGATGTACGAGTCGTATTGTGTGTTTGTAGTTTTATTACTTATAATAGTTTGTGTTTATAACAATACTAACCATGTTTTATGTGTATAGTTTGCTTTTGCTTGCATGGTATTCATACTAATCCGGCTTCTAACATGTTTATTTTTATTTATTATTTATCAGCTTTATTTTCCATTTCTTTGGAGGGAAGTGATTTTAATTAGTGAAATGATGTTTATTAAGTTGTAACTAGTTGCATGGTTTTACTATTTTTGAACATAAACCTATTAAAGTTATACTGTGTGCTTAAAAACTTTAAGTAATTGCACGGTTTTACTTTTGTTTAACATATGTATATGTAACTGCACTTTTAACAATTAATTTGATTTCAAATAAAGCCCAAAATAATGAATTGGCATTTTAAAACTAAACAAAAAGTATTGAACAATGTAAAAATCACCCACCTACAGTATTTCAAATGTTTGAGATGTAAATCCAAAGATAAAAAACTTAAACATTTTTTAATTTAGGTTGTTAGGGCATTGTAAAATGGAGAAAACGCTGTTTTAAAAGGTTGCTGGTCCATTCTGTGTCCAAATGTAAACAAATCAAAGCTATTATTGAGTGGGGTCAAACGTTTATATCTTCCCGTGTGGAATATACTAGCTTATCTGACAGTTACTAGATCTACTTTCATGTATTCATACGTCAAGTCATGTGCTATGCAGCTGTCACTAGTGATAGATATCATCAATACACAATATGGTTGTAACTGTTGTATAGGTTCCGGGATGCATCTCGGCAGGTTCAACAGTCCTCAACTGGGCCACAACCTTCTGCAGGTCAAGATGGAACCACCAGGTAGTTCACCTCCTAGATCACTCATATAAACATGATTGTGTGAAATACCGACAAATTGTTACATCTCCAGAGAGGTTTGCTTTGTTCCTTAAGTTGAAACATATCACTATTGAAATTGTGCTCTTTAAGTTTGTTAATAACGGTTTATTATTTGCAGATCCAAAGACCCAGTACACACACCAGCGCCAGATGTACGGAGGAGTGCTAGCCACCACACCGTCCCCAAACCCCTCCCCCTCACCTCAGAGCCACGGACGCACACCCTCCCCTATGGACTACACGCCAGCGCCAGCCCACGCTTTCTACCATCCCACCGCTGGTATGGTCATGTATCGACACACAGACTTTATGGGTATGGGCGAGGTGTTCCAGAGCCCCCAAGTTCCCGCCGAGGGAATGGTGGGGGCAGTCAACGGCAAGTTTTTCCCCACCAACCCCCTTGTAATGTTCAACCCCCAAAGAGTGTTGAACCCCGCGAGGAGGATGCCCCAGACCGATATGAACATCCCAGGACAAGGTTCCACTTGGGGCCCTGTTGCTTCGAGTTCGAGTCCCGCCATCAGTGGTTTTCTGGAGCACTCTAGTATGAACATTCCCCCGCCAGCGGTGAGCAGTGTTGCGGGTAGTGTGAACCCAGGAGAAGGGAGTATATTGGATCTTGACAGTCATCAGTACAGTCTGGGACAGTTAGACTCTGCCGAGCTTGCGAACCTGAGTCTATTTGACGGGAACCTCTCCGAGAACCTGTCCAGCAACCTGCCGTCGGAAAACCCTCCTCCTGAATTAAAGCAAGAACAGACGACACAACAACAACAACAACAAAACGATGTTCAACAAGAGAATATGACTGACAGTTTCACACGTCTCACGACTACGACGTTAGAGGACATATGTAAACTGAACAGTATGTATAAAGGGGGGAGGGATGGGTGACGGTGCCAGTAGCTGTCAAGACACTGTGTGTGTGTTCAAGAATGACGGGAGATTCTGGACTGTCTCCATTTTCAAGTGATCGTTTCACCGTTCTAAGTTCATTTCTTAGATTGGCAACCATTCTTCAAGACATCAAAATTTGGGTCTTTAGATATTGTCCTCGATCTAACAATTCAGATAATATTGTGCTAACCAGCTCTATTCTGTGATGTTAGTCAATTATTTTCTTGATTAGTAGATTTGGTACAGCACCTAATCTTTATTCTGATTATTATTAAAGCGTCTACTAACCTAACCTCAAAAAATACAGTTTTGTTCAAAAGCGAGAGGATGATGTTTCATTGGTCATAACAACCTTTAGTGATTACCGTAGACTTACAGTAGAACCTCGATAAGCCTAATTGGGACGCAGGGTGGTTCGGATTAGCAAGTATGTATTTTTTTTAATAAACAAGACCAAGTCGGTACGAGCTAGTGATGAACGTTTTAACGTTGTGTCTAGTTGCATACTTTTACTCTGCCAGCGTATATAAACTACACAACACATGCACAAATCAATTAAAAACAATGAGTATATCGGAACACTATCTCCCACCTCGCACAGTAGCAGACAACATCAGAACACAATCTCCCACCTCGCACAGTAGCAGACAACATCAGAACACAATCTCACACAGCAGCAGACAACATCGGAACACAATCTCACACAGCAGCAGACAACATCGAAACACAATCTCCCACCTCACACAGTAGCAGACAACATCGGAACACAATCTCCCACCTCTCACAGTAGCAGACAACATCGGAACACAATCTCGCACAGTAGCAGACAGCATCGGAACACAATCTCGCACAGTAGCAGACAGCATCGGAACACAATCTCCCACCTCACACAGTAGCAGACAACATCGGAACACAATCTCCCACCTCACACAGTAGCAGACAACATCGGAACACAATCTCGCACAGTAGCAGACAGCATTGGAACACAATCTCCCACCTCTCACAGTAGCAGACAACATTGGAACACAATCTCACACCTCACACAGTAGCAGACAACATCGGAACACAAATCTCCTACCTCTCACAGTAGCAGACAAAGGCAGACTGATTGAGAAACTATAACTGGACCAGGTCAGGCCAAGGCTACTGATCTTATCGTCTAAGTGACATGTCGCAACGTTCATCTTAAATAGCGTTGCTTTCCGTTTTCTACATTTCTTGCATCCGTATTTTGGCTGATTTTACTTAAGGTGCGTTGGGACTATCGAGATTCCATTGTGGTAGCTTTTCTTTAAAGAAGCTGCATTTTGCTGACCCTTGAAATATCCCAACATTGCATTTTGAGCCACTCTCAGGTTGGTAAACTATTTGTGAATCCCGACTAAGTTGTTATCCTCCCATCTGCCTCGAATCTTACCGTTGGTTGCGTTCATTAACTTATCTCTACATTTTAGAAGAGCAAATAGTAAATTATGTCTTTGCTAACAAAGAAAATGAATGCTAAGCTCAAATCTTATTCTAGAAGAATCAATTAATAATGAGAGAAAGGTGGAGACGAAGTGTGGGAAAATATTACAAGGGAGGAGGATAACGGAAAGTGTGCGAGTGTTTAATATCTATTTGTAATAAGATAAATGACATCACCTGTGAAAGACAAATTAACCAGTTTGACCTGAAATTGATACAAGTTGTCGACTTGTTCTTTGCTGGATTTCTCGAGATTTCGAGTTTGATTTACCATCGAGAATGGTAATGGACCAACCAGAACAGTGACATTGTGCCAATATCGATACAAACCATTGTGACGGTTGAATAGCAGCCGTCAAAGTGTCATCTACAGGTCTACTTGTGCCAATAAAACTTTGAAGGTTTTAAATAATGTTTTATTGTCAAAACTAGTTAGTTTTTATCATTTTTTACTGCAAAAAATTATATTTCAGATATAATATTGCTGACTGTGATACTTAGAAATTATATAAACCTAATTGACATTTGTTTTAATTGAATTGTATTTGTGTTTATTGTCAGATAAGCATTTAGTTTTTCTGTTGTGTACAAAATATAAACTGTGTAAACCACTTGTACCTACATTTTTATTGTATCATGTTAACTGACAGTTTGCGCAGCAAGTCCGCTCTCCAGGGGTGGCTCATTATCTCCTAATTTGATTCATGGAAACTTTATAGCGATTTCTTTCAAATAAACTTTTCCCCTCCTCCCAGTTTTTGCTACAAAAGTGTACTAAAATGCTTGATATTAATGTTTTCTCGGGATATGAACCCTGAACTCTTTGTTGCCAGCAAATTGGAATAAATGAGCTTGACGGCCATAGGTCCTTTATTATAATCTACGGGATCTTTATTTTAAATCAGCACACAATCTTTGCTTGTGTTTGGCGAGTTCTGTGCATTTCTTGGACTGTTAGTTCCGAGTGTTGGTCATAGATGGCATTCCACTGCACTGTAGTTTTTATAACTAGAACAAACAACCCTGCAAGCTCACTTACCGTGCACTTCTCTTTCTTGTGGACGATATGTTATAGTAGGCCTATCTCGCAATCGGCAACATGAACATATTCTATACTATAGGGCCTAAATGTACATAACCAGTTCATTGTGGGTCTATTGTTTATTATGTGGCCTGTCTCTCCGAACCCCAATAAGAGCCCGTTACAAGATATCACACTGTTCTTGGTACCTGCTACGGTGGTCGCATGGACTAAGGTGTAACTCTAGGCTGCTATCAAGTCACATGATCTGACTAATGTGAATGTTGCCTCTTCCTATGAAGATTGGACCGTACTTGTTAAATCTGCAATAATTTGTGTTTTGTGTGCCCCATAAATCAAAAACATGTGTTTGTTGGGGCCCTCAAACAATCAACAGTTTAATGTTGTGTTATTTCTAAAAATGGATATCTGGTAAGTCTATTACATTATAGAAATAATTGTGAGCCATTGACCGCAAGTCTACTGAGCTACAAGCGTAGAGATTAACAAATAATACAACCACTATGGAGCGGAGTTTTGGGAGAGAATTCTAGACTTGGTTTCCAGGGGTAATAGAAATTGCTGCTTGTACAATATGTTTACCACCGCCATTCAAAATTGGCTGCCCTTTATGGGAAAAGGAATATCAGCGAAATCCACTCCTGGATGAATAGCATTAGGTAATACAATTGAAACAAGAAAATTAGTGGTAAGTGTTCAACAGCACATGTTTTTCCCTTTGTTATAATCAGTAAATAAATCGCGAGCAATAAGATGTAAAGCACCGCTTTACCAGATAGTAAAGACTGTCTTACCGAGCCGCCGAGAACTTGGTCCAACAAACGTAGTTTATTAAATAGAAGATAGATAGCACTCGTCTCCAGTCTGGTTGCCAGTATGAGAGTTTGCCTACTTGTCGGGCGATACAAGTCATTGTGGGTTGCTCCCTCCCTCCCTCCTAAGGTGGGCACGTGACCCACACATGTACTACCTTATAACCAAACATTACAACAGGTACCCTCTATGAACAACACCCTTATTATCTTTAGCACCCTGTTCACGTTATACGCTACACACTAATTAGCAAGTGTAGCAGCATTTGCGTGGATAGAGAATGGAAACTCATTTTAAAATCGCCACTCATTACATCCGACCGATCTCCCTGTCATAGGCAGTCTAGTGTATTGCGAGACTGACGCCTTGGACTATACGGCCACTGAAGCTTTCCACCTCAAACCTCTCACAATTTTATACCCACTTTGGTGGCCGCATGGTCTATGTTGTCACTCTCACAATACACTAGACTGCCGATGATGGGAAGAACGGGGTTCAAACCCAGTCGGGCGTACTGAGGGTTTTTATAAATAGTTTTAAACTCTATCTCCACGCAAATGTGAGTAC
Source organism: Timema monikensis (assembly GCA_902151445.1). Classification (NCBI taxonomy): domain Eukaryota; kingdom Metazoa; phylum Arthropoda; class Insecta; order Phasmatodea; family Timematidae; genus Timema; species Timema monikensis. The sequence continues at coordinate 5,758 of CABFVZ010002306.1, read as the reverse complement.
ACCTCCTCTAAATTCAACCTCTCTCACCCTTAGCCCATTAGCGTAGTTAGAACATAAGCTTATAATCCGAACGCTGCTAACATTACCCTGAGAAGATAACCTCAGCTGCTAACATTACCCCGAGAAGATAACCTCAGCTGCTAACATTACCCTGAGAAGATAACCTCAGCTGCTAACATTACCCTAAAAAGATAACCTCAGCTGCTAACATTACCCTGAGAAGATAACCTCAGCTGCTAACATTACCCTGAGAAGATAACCTCAGCTGCTAACATTACCCCGAGAAGATAACCTCAGCTGCTAACATTACCCTGAGAAGATAACCTCAACTGCTAACATTACCCCGAGAAGATAACCTCAACTGCTAACATTACCCTGAGAAGATAACCTCAACTGCTAACATTACCCCGAGAAGATAACCTCAGCTGCTAACATTACCCTGAGAAGATAACCTCATCTGCTAACTATTACCCCGAGAAGATAACCTCAGCTGCTAACATTACCCCGAGAAGATAACCTCAGCTGCTAACATTACCCCGAGAAGATAACCTCAATTCAATAGCTCTACTTTACATTCGAATGAAAGGGACAAAGACAATACCTAATGTGTTAGAAATGGATGCTTGTGTCTGTTACTTCTTTCTTAAAAGAATACCGATACATTTCGTACTAAGCTCTCAGTTGAATGTTGACAACCTCTTTCTTCAAACCAAGCTATTGACAACCTCTTTCTTCAAACCAAGCTGTTGACAACCTCTTTCTTCAAACCAAGCTGTGTTGGAGTACTCCAAGAGTCTCCTCTCAAATTTATAAACACCTAAACATCTTAAAGGTGTCTTTTTAATCCAAGTGTTATGTTTTAAACACAGTCCTGTTAAGTCTACACCAGTGATCTCATGGTCTATGGAGTCAATAATTGGCTGGAATGGCCGATGACTGTAAAAGGTTAGAACCACTTTACGAAACTATGGTGGTGATAACAATACAGTTTTGATAAAACATTTATGTATGTATATATATTTTAAATGCTACGCACCATTTAAGGTGTTCTCGCGCACCCCAGGTTGATTACCACTGCTCTAGACGACTAGTCCTCACTCCTCGCGTTATCGGTTATCCTCAATCTAAGGTGTCTCTGAGCAGTGCTTGACTCCTCTAGCCACGCGGGAGGTCTATGGTTGATCGTAACGGAGTGTACGTCCCTACTGCTGTTAGCTGACAGGAAATCAGTAAATCTGAATCAGTCAAGGAGCATTGAGGGCGGATGTTACCTCCCCTTGTAAGTTGTCAATTCTTCAGCGCTCACAGATCCATTGTCCCACATTCCCTCGTTCTAAGGGAGGATATGTTGGGGTAGGTCGCATTATGTTCCCTCTGTATTGTGGTGTGTTTGCGCCATAACTCGGCTCAGTGGCGGCTGAACGGGGGCGAACAGGGATAAATCTCCCTCCCTCTTGATGTGATGTCCTCCAACTTACAGCGGTCCCAATAGAGCAACTGTTTGCCTAGGAGGGTCAATAAGCCCAATATAAACCTCTGATCATTTATACTCCAATAGAGCAACTGTTGCCTAGGAGGGTCAATAAGCCTAATATAAACCTCTGATCATTTATACTCCAATAGACAGCTACATGGTCTACCTGTATCTCTGGAGATACGGCACGTTATTCCACGAGAGAGTACAAACAATATATTCCAGCTGTATCCCATCAGTTTGTGAATGAGACGGAGTTGTATGAAGCCCCGTCCTGTGCTCGAACCGAGGACAGCCTCTAGGTCACAGACAGTAACACCTCCTGGCGGTGTGTTTGGCGAAAAGGGGGGCGTAGCGGCGGACGGAGTGTGTGGCAGAGTCTCGTGGAGTCAGTGTTGGGCCAACTGGCGGACGAGACGATCTCTCGTGAGATCACAGCACCACGACGCTCGTTAGAACGCCGACAACTCATTCCTGTCCCGGCACGAACCAAATATATGTTCACTTGTTCTCGTAGCTCGATCAAAACTATCGCGGCTGTTTTTTGAAGTGAATTTAAATGTTTTTATCTGAGAGCGAGATAAATAAATCAGCATTCCAAAGTTTATTTAAGGACCACATTTTTGCTATTTCTTGTGCCTTTATACGTTTAATTTAGTAATCAATCAAATTAATTAAAACTAATTACTGTGAGTTGATTTTCCCTTGATGTATTTGCCAAGTGCTGTTTGTTTTTATTTCTTGCATCGGCCAATGAAACAACCTGTATCGGGTCAGCCTTGAAACGTCAAGTAATTATCATTTAATTACAAGCAAGGTGCGTGTGATTCTCGCCTTGTCCTGAAGACACGCGTGCGTGGACAGTTTCGATTGTTGCGTGAGGTTTCTCGAGACGCCGAGCCGGTCAGTGTATGTTTTAATAGCAATGCATCTCTCAGAATTCCCCCCGTGTGAAGTGGAAACTATGACCTTGAAACTTGGACACACTCCACGATATGTCCGTGTGAAGATGGGACTCGTCCCCTAACTGATCCTGGGACAGTTCCCTGATAGCACCTGTTAGTCTTGTGGACCAAAGTGTGAAGTATCTGCTATCCACGATGGCCTGTTCTAAAGCGTCATTGTTCTTGTTGATCTTCCAAGTGGCGTCTGTCAGCTGCTACTATTACGGTAACTACGACGGCGGTAAGTCCAGCCCCCAATACCGCCCCCGGGCTAGCAGGTACGACAACCTGGACAGACTGCTCAGCAGGTTCGACGCCCTGGAGACTGAGCGACGCCGGACGACGGCGTCTCCCCTGCGCCGTGAGGAAGTCCCGAGGCTCGTGACTCTGCCCCAGAGTCACGGCGGGACGCTCCACGAGTACAAGAAACACGGCCTGCCGACGCCGGCGTCCCTGGTGCTGAAATCTGCTCCCCTGAGGAGACACGTCACGGAGGAAGACTCTTACGACGAGGAGGAGGAAGAAGAGGATAGAGATTTCGACGAGGAAGATGAGGAACGTAAAGAGGATGGTGAGGACGACTACGAGGACACCACGTCCTCCAATCCCCGCGGGCGACTCCATGAGGAGACCTGGGTAAGTGTTGCAATCACACAACATTCTAGACAATGTGACGCCAGCACACGACTGACAAACTGACTTGAACCGAGTCCTTCACTGGTGATATCGCTAGCCCATCACTATAGTGATACAATACCATTCACTATTTGAAGATTTGTGTGGGTTGTCCGCATTATATCACGCTGAAGAGGTGGATTTTAGAGGAAATATTCACGCATTTACTGATAGGATTCGAACTTCCGACCTCCTAGTTACCTGAAACCATACGCGCCTGTCATTTAGTCCAACGGGAACATAAACCATAATTCAGAAGGAAATGTCGTTCGTTATATTTTCCTAGTCCTGAATGTGCAATGCTCGTATCCAGTACACTGCTCGTGCTATTCCACCCAGTCCACTGATTCTCTCGTGCTATTCCATCCAGTCCACTGCTTCTCTCGTGCTATTCCATCCAGTACACTGCTTCTCTCGTGCTATTCCACCCAGTACACTGCTTCTCTCGTGCTATTCCATCCAGTCCACTGCTTCTCTCGTGCTATTCCATCCAGTACACTGCTTCTCTCGTGCTATTCCATCCAGTCCACTGCTTCTCTCGTGCTATTCCATCCAGTACACTGCCTCTCTCGTGCCATTCCATCCAGTCCACTGTTTCTCTCGTGCTATTCCATCCAGTCCACTGCTTCTCTCGTGCTATTCCACCCAGTCCACTGCTATCGTGCTATTCCATACAGTCCACTACTATCGTGCTATTCATTCACCCAGTACACTGCTCGTGCTATTCCATTCAGTACACTGCTTCTCTCGTGCTATTCCATCCAGTCTACTTCTCTCGTGCTATTCCATTCAGTCCACTGATTCTCTCGTGCTATTCCATCCAGTACACTGCTTCTCTCCTGCTATTCCATCCAGTCCACTGCTTATCTCGTGCTATTCCATCCAGTCCACTGATTCTCTCGTGCTATTCCATCCAGTCCACTGATTCTCTCGTGCTATTCCATCCAGTCCATCTGATTCTCTCGTGCTATTCCATTCAGTCCACTTCTCTCGTGCTATTCCATTCAGTCCACTGATTCTCTCGTGCTATTCCATCCAGTCTACTTCTCTCGTGCTATTCCATCCAGTCCACTGCTTCTCTCATGCTATTCCATCCAGTCTACTTCTCTCGTGCTATTCCATCCAGTCTACTGCTTCTCTCGTGCTATTCCGTCCAGTCCACTGCTTCTCTCGTGATATTCCATCCAGTCCACTGCTTCTCTCGTGCTATTCCATCCAGTACTGGAGGTAACTTTGACAAAATACAAATATTGCTAACATGCAACTATTACTATGGTTATTATTATGTATTGGTAATATCTATCAAATGTTACAACTGCAAATAGCATGACTATGTATGAATATATTAAAATTGTTCTAGTAACTTTAGTATCAAAATGATACTATAGGCAAGCCTGCTGTCTGCTCAGCCTGGCGGGTCATCCACTCACAGGGGTAACATCCCCGAACAACAAGTTATAATTCACGTAAAACACTACCCAGATATACATTTCTAACTAAGCTGCTGTCATGTTCAGGAAATTACCAATTTTCAAAACCAGTCCTCAGCAAAGTGCTCTTAATTTTAGAAATAGAACCAAATTCTCGATTTTTTCACAAGAAGCAACGGCCTGAGACTTATGTCTCTAATGAGTATAGCCTGAGACACTGTTATGTCTCTAATGAGTATAGCCTGAGACACTGTTATGTATCTAATGAGTATAGCCTGAGACACTGTTATGTCTCTAATGAGTATAGCCTGAGACACTGCTATGTCTCTAATGAGTATAGCCTGAGACACTGCTATGTATCTAATGAGTATAGCCTGAGACACTGTTATGTCTCTAATGAGTATAGCCTGAGACACTGCTATTTCTCTAATGAGTATAGCCTGAGACACTGCTATGTATCTAATGAGTTAGCCTGAGACACTGCTATGTCTCTAATGAGTATAGCCTGAGACACTGCTATGTATCTAATGAGTATAGCCTGAGACACTGTTATTTGTATAATGAGTATAGCCTGAGACACTGTTATGTCTCTAATGAGTATAGCCTGAGACACTGTTATGTCTCTAATGAGTATAGCCTGAGACACTGCTATGTCTCTAATTAGTATAGCCTGAGGCACTGCTATGTATCTAATGAGTTAGCCTGAGACACTGCTATGTCTCTAATGAGTATAGCCTGAGACACTGCTATGTCTCTAATGAGTATAGCCTGAGACACTGCTATGTCTCTAATTAGTATAGCCTGAGACACTGCTATGTCTCTAATTAGTATAGCCTGAGACATTGCTATGTCTCTAATTAGTATAGCCTGAGGCACTGCTATGTCTCTGGTAAATATCAAGTTCGAACGGAATACATCACACGGTTCCGGTTGTAGCCTCAGGGACACACAGACAGACGGACGGACAGACGGACGGGCACGGGGACAGGACTAAAAACAATGTTCACCATTGCAATACTTTATTTGTATGAGAGAGTCCCTCAGACGAGTGAGACTTCTGGAACATCCTGTGCTGGTCTCAACGTTTTATTTCCCCGTTACAATAAAAAATGTCGGCGAAGTTGTCTTGAAGTTAGTGAAGGACCTTCCTTAAGGGCATTAGTACCACTAGCAACTCTAGAGCTTCGTATGGATACATGACTTCAGCTTTATCATGGTAGTGTACGTCAAGCAGC
>CABFVZ010002305.1:103543-127388 GCA_902151445.1 Timema monikensis | reverse complement strand
GTTTGTAAAGGTTCAATTATTACTTTTTAACCTAATTAAACTTTTCTCAATACATATCTATTTTCACTCACAATTATTGATTCTAATTCATTTTTGTTTCTTGTTCTAACAACAACTTTCTCACTCAGTCCATTGACTCTTTATGAAAATTATACTTAATTGATATTGTCAATATAATTTATATTAATAACCAATTTCTATCTTATTCATATCCTTTAATTTGATATCTATTTTTATCTAATAGGATTATTATTATTATTATTGGAGTGTTAAGGCGCGTTGACACAAAATGGCCATAAGCGCCTAATACATAGATAACTAATCACGCCGTTTCATTACGGGGTAGGCAAGAAACTGCGCATATAGCTAAAAAAAACATCGTACTTAATCCATCCTAACTAACTGTCTCCATACTTCCTATCCTTGCGTACTCCATTAGCTTCAACAAAATCAATACACCAAATCTTAAATTCTTTTATTCCTAAAACTCTTAATGTTTCTCTTTTTCACACATTCATCTACAACATTTAACCACGTCTTACATGGCTTCCTACCCATTTCTTTTGATCTACACACTCTATCTGCATATATTTTCTTTGTCACTCGATCCACATTCATCCTCTAGATATGCCCAAAACCAACGTAAGATGCTGGTTCTTTCACATTTACTAATTAGATCCCCTTACAGACTGCACTCGTTCAGCATCCATTCATTACTGACTTTGTCCATACAAGTTTTTCAACATTGATTTCTTAGATATCCCATTCCAACTGAATTCACCTGGCTCTTGTGTTTCTCCCGAAAATCCCACGCTTCACATTCATAAAACAATGTTGACGTCAACACAATTTTATGTGCTGCCATCTTTGCTTCTGTCGTTAATACCTCATTTTTTGCAAAATTCCACACACATTCAACTGCACTCCAAGATGGATTCATTCGCCTGTCGATTTCACCTTCTATCCTTCCATTTTTACAGAACATTCTGCCCAGATACACAAAATCGCTAACGTGTTCTAACAGTTTTGCATTTATAATAATCTGACATTCATTTCCTGATCCTACCTTATCAAAAACTATCATCTTAGTTTTGTAGACATTTATACGAAGATTCATTCTGCCTGTCGCCACATTTAAATTATTTATTTCTGCAAGGCACATTCATTCTCAGATAATAATACGGCATAATATGCATATAGAAGCACTCTCACATTCACATTGTCCGTTTGTATACCAACCGCGTTCTCACAAGCATCCCTAATACACTTATCCACGAATACATTAAACAACCATGGAGACATAAAACAAACTTTTCTAACACCACGTTCAATGTAAAACCATTCGCTTAAAGCCCTATACATTTTAACACACCCTTTACTTCAATCACACATCACTGTGATAATTGCATTTACTAACCATGTATCCACAACATACTCTTTCAGAACACTCCATAACAGATTCCTATTCACACGTTTGTAAACTTTCTCCAGATTAACGTGCTTACAATAAACTTTCTTCCTTGCGGCCATACATTTCTCAATCACTTGGTGCAATGCAAATATGTGGTTCATGCAACTTCTACCTTGCATGAAACCACATTGCACACCCCAAATCTTGTCCACAGTTTTTTCATGCACCTTCTCATTAAAACCTTTCAAAAACTTTGCCTGGAATACTCAACAAACCAATTTCCCTTTAATTCTTACATTAATTATTACTGCCTTTTCCTTTGTACAAAGGAACAAATCATTATGAACATTCGAAATCCCAGTACATATATTGAATAACTTACATAATCTGGCAAGTAGTACCATTCCCCCAAACTTAAGAATTTCACTTGTGATCCCATCAATGCCCACAGCTTTGTCAATCTTTAACACTCTCGTAGCTTTTAACACCTCAGCCCTGTTAACTCTTTCACTCATCATACACTTTTCCCTATTTTCTGATACTTTATCTGCGTTATCACCATACAATTGCTCAAAATACTCCCTCCATCATTCTCTTGGACTGTTTTCATCCCAGACCATCTCATCCCGTCCTTTCTGAATGCCATAGGTATTTCCTTGCACTCCTTGTTTCGTTCTCTTTATCTACTTCCAGAACAGCTTCTTATTTCTTTCAAAATTATTCTGCACTTTTTCTACTTCTTTTAATGTCATTTTCTCTTTACTCTAGACTACTACTTTCTTTGCATTCATCTTTTCTCTTTGTATATATTCCACAACCTCTTATATTATGTTTCACTCTTCACGTCAATCATTTGTTTGTATACTTATTTCTTTTCTCTGGCAGCTTCTTTCGCCTATTCTTTCCATTATGCATCTATTTTTAAGTTTCCCACAACCGCATATCTACACACATCTCTCGCACCCTCAACTACAGCCTCTTTTATTCAGTTATAAGCACTTTCTATATCATTAGCATTTATTTAGACATTTCATTCATGCTCTTTTAAAACTAATTTTTCGTCCAGGAAATTTTCATAAATTTTTCATATCTCACAATTTTATTCTGCATCTTTTACACTTTCACTCTTATTTGATTAATACTTTTGCGCTGCTTCCTCACGAAATTCATACTTAATTCAACTATAGAAATCATTATGAAGTGATATGTTCAACATTCAGCTTCACGCACAGCTCTAGAATTATCTACCAAACTTCTAAGTCTCCCATCACACACAACAAAGTCAATCATCGTTCTCTGATGGCCTTTTCTCATGCATACAAATGAATATCTTTGTGTCTAAACCATGTTTTCGATACAAATACATTTTTTTCCAAACACATACTTTCTAGCTCATTGCCATTCTTGTTGTACCCTGTCATCACCATACTTTCCTAACACTCACTGATTTCTCTCTATGGGTACTCACCCAAAACATTCACGTCTCCTAATAAGATAATTCTGTCACTCGGTTCAGATGCATTCAATACTTCATTGAGCTCATTCCAAAACTCCACTCTCACATTCTCTTCACCCTCTACCTACCGAAGCATAACCAGCAACCAACATAATTCTACAAATGCCTATTTTCATACCTATTCATAGAAGTCTAGATTACACCAACTCATACCTTCTTAAATACAGCTTAGCTATTGGGTTCAGGATTAAATGTGTTCTCTGACTTCCTCTTACCCATTCATATACACCTGACCACAGTGCCAGATTACTATCACTCGTCATCAAAACATCTTTCCCTTTCCGCTTGGTTTCATATACACACACAATATACATTTTTCCTCCAGTCATTTCCTCTAACACATACACTCCTCTCATATTTCACGTTCCAATAATCCATGTTCTCGCCAGTTTGTCAACAGATGAGCCCTTCAGTTTTAACCTCAGCTGCCCATTATAGCTTTGGTCATCCGAGGCTAATATTGTACAGGTATTAGTTTAAAGTATACCAGGTTACTAGCCTTGATCGTACCCACATCCATGACAGTATTCACTGCTTAGAATGCTATATTGATCGATGTTGGCACATTTTATCCAGTATATCACAAGTACAACCGTTGCTCAGTCTTGCCCTGAGCACTGTTCCTACAAACTAATATCCCTACTAGAGAGACTGCCTTGCCGGCCAGTATACCGGTGCCCGTGTCACTCACTACTACTTAAAGAGGTAAGGCGGAACACCGAGACACAGCGCCTAATAGACCTAAATAAAGATATAAAATGCGTGATGTTTAGTTATTGCATCTTGGTTGAATATTTATATTTTGTTTTAAATCCTAGCTGAAATGTTGTAAATACGGTATGTCATTTTTATTTATATAGTAATTACACGAGGCTACATAACTTTACAAAGCGTTTTTGGAAACGTTTTGAAAGAATTAATGATAGTGGATGTATAGTAAATAACATAGGCCTACATATGACCTTATAAACATGATAATCAAAATTTGATATACGGTATTAGTTTAACAAATGCCCATTTCAACCAGTCTACGAATATATAAAGCAATAATAGGTGATTTTAAAAATAAATAAATAAATCTGAATTGACAGTAAGAACCCAGTAAAATAACCTTAAATTAATGTAATACTAAAATTCTTATAAATACTAAACAATTTTTATTTCAAGAGATTTAATTTTAAAAAAAGAAGTTATTCATTTGAATTAAAACTAATACTATCAATAGATGTTTGATATTTCTTGGATTCTTTCGAAAATAAAGTAATCCTAAACAAAACTTAATATATACCATATGATGGACTCAAAAAGTGTTTCCATCTGAAAGTATGATAATATTCTTAGTTGTTATTTTAATTGAACAACAAGGCTTTATATATATATATATAATAGAGAGAGAGAGAGAGATTACTTATACACTATATTATTCCAAATTAATTTAATATTTTACCATAGTTCACCTCAGAAAAATAAATAAATTATAAAAATCAAAAATACTTTTTGTATAAGCCTATATTTTAGATCCTAAAACCTTTACATCTCTTTAAAGTTACATAATTATTTATTACTTCAATCGTTAAAGCTTGTGTAGGCCAGCTATTTAATATATTTATATTTTCATAATTCTTTAAGACAAATGTACACTTACAATATTAATTGTGAACACGCATACCAAACTGTAGTTTATAAATTTATAAATGATCCGATTTGAATTGTTATTATGTTCAGTGCTGGTCCCATACTGCCACAACCTGACTGCAGATAACTCTGCACTGGAACATTTTATAAGAAGGCTATAGTCCAATAATACAATCAAGGAGAGGGGCCAAGGGTGAAGAACTCAACGCCCACAGGAAGTCAGTGGTAGATTACCACTGTACTGAAAAGGAGTGTGTTTGTGCGTGGATGGAGACTGAAACGCTTACTTCGGAAATATCAGACCAACATAACAGGAAACAGGAAGAGGCTGGGTTTTAGAAATACATTTGACCCTATAGATTACATTCAACCAGTTGAAAATGATATGAGGAGTTAAGCGAGAAAATGCACCCATTTACCTACAGAACTCTTTCATGAAGGCTACCTGTCTTATTTAATATTTTCTCTCTAGAGCCTACAAGACTGTCTGCTTTAGTAAATAATTATCTAATAACCTATAAATATATACTTTAGAAAGCTAGTAGAAATTAAGACTTGAGTTTATAAACATCTTGCATCAACTTGATCTCACGGCATTTTTAGGTAGCCCAGATATTGGTTCTTATTATTCTTATTATTTTTAACATATTTAATAGCATAATATCTTGTCGATCTGCACTTGAACATGTAAGCATTCTCGTGCCTCACCAATACTTTATATATAATGTAGCTCATACAATCTCAGCCCTCTCAGCCGTTGTATAAGCAACGCTTACTCTAAATTAGAATATGACATTTATAACCAAGGAAAAATAAAAATTAGAGAGTTGTTTTAAGGATCACTCTCATCATTAAGTACTCTGCGAAATGCGACATCCCGTTTGTTAATCCTGCAAATAGCACGGTGTGACCAATTGGTCGGTACGTCCCCTACAGGTAGCATTAGAACATGTAAATATGCGACTTATTATTTAGTACTTTCCGTTTTTCAATATGAACTCTTAACTAAATTATTATTATTATTACTATTAAATAATCCGTTTTATTGCTCTCCCACTTTATTATTATTATTATTTGCATAACTGGACATACATGTTGTGATTGTATCGAAAAACTGAACGCAACAGACAGTCATACTTACCTTGGACTAATAATTGACCAACATCATAAAAAGGACATGCACATACAAAAACTTGAGAACAAACTAAAAGGATTGTCATATGTTTTTCACTATCTTAGAATGTACTTGGATATCAAAACGATAGTAACAATATATAAATCATTAGTTAAATCAATAATATATTATGGCATATCCATCTGGGGAGGAACAACAATGTTACACAATCAAAATTTCACTTTTGCAAGAAAAAATCCTGAAGGCTATATTTGGTTTGCTAACAAGCAGACATACATTTAACATAAAATTCTACTTCTTAACCAATTATACGAGTACAGCCTCTTTATAGGATATTACCATTCCAATAAATACAAGCAAATAAAAAAACATTCAATTAACACCCGCTCAATATCTAGCAAGGAAGTGTATCCAATCGGCAAATACTCTAAATATTATGGTAAACAGGAACTGAGATGTACAGTACCATCCCCAAATTGTTTAATTTACTACCACCAAACACTCCGAGAAATCTTTCAAATAAGTATAGCGAAAAGTAAAATTAAAAACTGAATACTTCAAGGCATGCTTCAAACAACTACCGTATGTAAATATTATTTAGATGAAATGTTATGATATGTGTAAAACTTTTTGTTTTTTAATTATTTTACTATTGTAGTTTCTTAAATATTTAACTGCAAGACCTAAAAATGTACCTTTAGGTACTTCGGGATTGTATCAAAAAATCATACTTTTAAATCCTAAATAAACAATTATTGATTGATTGATTGATTGATATTATTATTATTCGCTATTAATTTTATATATTATATTCACTTATAAGCCAACATAGTGTGATTCTTTTTACTTTCTCGCTATCTTACAGGCAGATAAAGTAGTTTGATTGTCAAAAAAATTGAACTCGAGATTTTGATGAATTTCGACGTTTCATGACCCTCCGAATCCTCTAAAGTGGTTTTTGAATTTTCGTCTGTCTGTTTGTCCGCCTGTCTGTATCTTGAACTAGAGCCTAAATAATTCTACCAATTAGGATAAAACTTGGTATCGAGGGTTTTCATAGGGTTGCCCCGAGGTGTTTTTGGAATTGGATATCTAACCCTAAAATTAAGGGTAGTTTACTGAAGGGCAAAAAGAGAAAAAAATCAATTTTCCCAAATGCAGCTCTAACAAATTTGAATAAATTTCCTTTGCTAAGCTTTGATAAATATTACCAAAAAAAATGGCTACCCTCATTTTTATTTCGGCAAAATGACTTTAAAGTTTCCGGTATGACGCGTAAATTCTCATTTCTTATCTTATCTCCGAAACTGTTTGAAATATGAAATTACTTATCATTGAAAATATGTAGGTCTATTTAGAATACAAGTGGGTCAACTGGTGTTCTAAGGTTAAGGTGTCAGACTCCTGTGCTGGGGTCTGGGGTTCAATCCTCGGTCCCGGTAAAGATTTATTTGATTACCAAACCCTTCCTTCACCTCTGACAAGACGTGTATTAATCACAACCTGTGAATGTGGGGAATGCCAGGCCGCCACCGTGGTTCGGATTCCACGTTAAACTGTAGGTCCTCCATTTCAACTCACAATCATCCTACCATTACACATTAGCGTAAGTGCGTATAACCCGAACAGATAGTAAGACGCGGTGATAATAGTAATATAATACAAGTATTTTATTTGCAACATATTTTTATAAAACCAATAATTTTCAGGCTAAACGCAAATATATATATATAAACTTTTCGAACACTAAAAGTAAAGTATTGCAACTGTCAAAAAAAATATAACCCGAGATGTTGATGGATGTCAACGTTTCATGACCCCTCGAATCCTAAAAAGTTTTTTTTGCAATGCCGTCTGTGTGTGTCTGTATAATCCTAAAATTAAGAGTAGTTTAATAAAGAGAGAAAAGAGAAAAAATAGATTTTTTCAAAATCGGCTCAAACGATTTAAATTAAAATTTCTATCTAGGCCTTGATTAAAATTATAAACAAAATGGCTATTTTCATTTTCCTATAAAGAGGAATTTTAGGGTGCTTTACAGAAGCGGAAATCTCCTTATCTCCGCAACTATTTGGGATACTAAATAACTTATCATTGCAAAATTGTAGTACTATTAAAAATAAAAATCTTTTATTTGAAATATATCTTTATAAAACCAAAAGTTTCGGAGATATCGGCAACTATATTAATACAATTTTGTGAGCTTTAGTTGTACAGCAATACTTTAAGCTTTAACGCAATAATTCTCTAATTCCATAGAGTAAGTAGATAAGTAAGTCTCTCAAAAAGTTTATGTTCCTTTTTATTTAACCCCTTAGAGAAAATATGTGAACAGCAATTATCTATTTCTATCATTTCAGACTCAATAGTTGACCTGGTGGTCTAAGGGTAATGTGTCGGACTCCTGTGCTGGGGTCCGGGGTTTAATCCTCGGTCCCGGCACAGATTTACCTGAGTGTCAAACACTTCCTTCTCCTCTGACAAGACGTGTATTAATCACAAGTTATGAATGTGGGGAATGCCAGGCTTCCACCATGGTTCGGATTCCACGTTAAACTGTAGGTCCTCCATTTCATCTCACAATCATCCTACCATTACACATTAGCGTAAGTGCGTATAACCCGAACGAGTAGTAAGACGCGGCGCTAATAATAATAATAATAATAATAATAAACTCAATAGTCGATATTTACCTTTGTATTAGTTTAAATTTATAAATAAGGAATTTAATAGCAATGCTAAAACCATGAAATGTGCGAACTCTAACGAAATATCGAAAATTTTAACCAGGAGTCGAAATTATAATACGAAGTGTTGACCCTTATGGACCCAATATTGATCTTTTTTTTAGACAAATATACAATTGAGAACTTTAATTCTTTAAAAATAAAATAATGAAATTTAAAACCGGGAGCCAAAAAATGTTTTACGTAAGTATGTAGCAAATTTTTCTCGGGTTTGCTAGTGTACTTTCTTTCGTTTCACATATATTACGAGTTTTGAGTATATATCTCCATTTTTAAACAATGGAGTAAGAAGATTCGTGCGGAGTTTCGTACCTTTTATTTTATAAACCACGTGTTCTGTTTGTTCAGTGCTGGCCTGTTAGAGGTCTCGACTGTTGGCTAGCACTTGAATAGAATTGAAATGGAATTGAAAATAATTATTATCATCATTATTATTATTATTATTATTATTATTATTATTATTATTATTAGAAGAAGAAGAAGATTATTATTATTATTATTATTATTATTATTATTATTATTAGATTATTTTCATGATGTAAATGTTGCAACAGGTTATTTTCAACTCAATTTTTGGTACTAGTACATTCAGTTTTGCCCCCCTGTTCCCTTGTGGGCAAAAACGGTCATACGGTTTTTATATTTTCTTTAAAACGTATTGTAATATAACTGTGCACAGTGGTTAGAATATTCACTAAACTTTGTATTAAATATTGAAAAACATTTAAATAATATATATATTATAAATAGGTATCTGATACAGAAAATTTAATTTTCATCATTCTGTATTGAAGGTCTAAGTATAGCTTATGGCTCTCCCGTCATCTTGCATAGCCTAATATAATGTATTTACTTTACAAACACAAGGTTATGTGCATTAAAAAATTATGCACACAATCATGGCTTTACGTTATATTTACACTCTATTTTTTTATATCAGTCAAACTTAGGTCGAATAGGCTTACCAACGTTTTAAAACGTTTTAGCTCAAAGTTTACATCTCTTACCTTTTGTTTTGCTTAAACGCCGTGAACACTACATTAATATGATTTTGAAAACCCAGTATAAATGGTTCTATATCCATTTAATATAGTTTTCCCTAACATTTTATGTTTTCATTTCTGGACGAGTAATTAGTGGCGCCAATCATAGATTATGATCATCTAAACGTCTGTAAAAAAATAAAACATCATATTTTGGTCTTCATTTTAGGTGTAATCCTGTTGATGCGCCAACATATTATGTCCGAAACGTTTAACATTATATCTATTAGGCAAATAATATTAAAACTTGTTCATTTAAGTACTATTCATATTTACTGTAATTTATTTATATCATTTTATTAGGCCAATCATACGTTAAAAAATGAGTTTAAGAAAATCGTGAAAGCAAAAGAATTTATATACATATTCTCTCCAGCCATCTGATTTAAATTCAATAAAATCTTCCCCGTCCCGCCCTCTCCCCCCAAAATGTGCTCAAGCCACCAGCTTGGAAAATGGCAGCCAATAATTAAGTTTATGATGATTTATTTGAAAACAATCCATTTTATCAAATAAATTTTCAATAAAAATTGTTAAGATTCAAATTGTATACAATTGTTGTTATTACTTATTTTTATTTGGCCAAACCTGGCGGCACAGAATGGCTTCAAACATTTGTCTCATACGGATAACGTGATGCACGTTGTCATCGTGGTCCTGGTATGTTTATATCCTGGTCGGTCCAAGCCAAGATGCCTGAAAAGAGTAGCCCATGTGTGGTTGTTTTAGCATTTGAAATAGGTACAATTTCAAGTAATTTTACAGTGCTATTTATAGTAAAGTAGGTGACCTGGTGGTCTAGGGGTAAGGTGTCAGACTTCTATGCTGGCGGCCGAGGTTCAATTCTCGGTCCCGGCACAGATTTATCTGATTACCAAACCCTTCCTTCACCTCTGACAAGACATCTTGTGAATGTGGGGNATTCCACGTTAAACTGTAGGTCCTCCATTTCATCTCACAATCACCCTACCATTACACATTAGCGTAAGTGCGTATAACCCGAACGGGTAGTAAGACGCGGTGCTAATAATAATAATAATAATATAGTAAAGTAATTTTATTCTGTAGTTCGTATGTAAAATCACACTATGGAGGAAAATGTACTATAGTATTTGATGGATATCCGAACAAGCCCACCATAAAAAAACTGTGAGCAGAAAAGAAGAGCTTCTAAGAACACTTCTGCTAACATAAAAAAAATGAGAACTCTTTCATAACAACAAGACAGGCAGCTTATCGGGTAAACAGCAACAATAAGAGACAGCTCATAGATATTCTATCAAGTCACTGCCAAGAATCAAACACAGAAGTGTATTAAGCTAAATCTGATGCAGATTGCCTCATGTTTCAAGAGTCATTCTAAAGCAAGAGCTGGATTAAATGTTGTTGTAGTTGGCCAGGATACTAATCTACTTGTTCTTATTTCAAAGGCATCATTCTATCTCTGACAAAGTATTCGTCTTTCATCCGGCTTCAAAGCCAAGCAAAGAAACTTTGTTTAACATTCGTCAACAAAATGCTGTTCTGGGTGAGACCTGCGAGATATTGCTATTCTTCAGAAAGATCCTGAACCTAGGTCAACTGCAAAAGTTTTCAATCTGCCCTCAGCCTAAAAAAAAAAGACATTACTTCTGCAAGAGAGAAATTTTTACTCCATCTGTACGGTTACAAGAAGAGTGAAAACCTCGATGAACTGCAAGTAAATCGGGCTTTAGTTCTTGCAGCAATTCCAGCAAACCGTGATGCGGCTCGACAACATTCTTACTGTATGTACTTACAAGTGCAACACTGGAATGGAAATATGCTGGACTCTGGAGCCAACATTATGTGGGTGGACTAACAAAAATGATGTGCTGGTTCTAGGTATTTCCTCCAAACATCATGCACCACCTGAATTATTAAAACTAGTACCTCTGCATGCAAAAGATAATGCTATAATAACCACTACTAATGAGTAAAAGTACGACTGCGATGTTAGCCAATGTGTGACACGTGTCAGGGATTGTCTTGTCAAAACAGTAAAGACTTTTTTGATGAGGATATTGAAGCTTACATTGATGAAACTATTTAAAAAATAATTTGCCAATAACTGCCTTATGTTTAACCTGTGGGAAAAGACAATGATGATCAACTGTCATGCATACATGCTTCACCAATGTGCTTCACCCTAATTTAAATTTTGTTCGAGCGAATTTTAATTTTAGTATATTTTATATTAGTAAATAACGTGTTATAATACTCAAAATTGTATTCTCTACAACTTTTACAACTATTCTCTAGGTCCTTACTGACTACAAAAACAACTTTCAGTTCAAGAGGTACGCTACTAAAAATCGCTGCTAACACATTATTTTTTCTCAAAATGAGAGTCATCATGGTTTTTAATCGACCTCCTCATATCTTCTAGAAAATTCGAAAAGGACGAAAATGTTATTTTCCTATAAGTTCTACATTTCTATTTCAAAATGAATACGCTGAGCACAAAACAAAATTTGGTATGCCTACTCAGCGTGTTAGATTCCTAGTCCAGTGGACATAAAATAAAAAGAAAATCTACTAAGTTTATATGAATTCAATAAAAACTAACTTCAAATTTGATTAAACCAACTTTTGTGTCACCAAATTGTATGATCTAAATTCTAAACATACATTCTGACAATGAACTATACATTTAATTTTACTATAGAGAATCAAGTATTTCTGAACAAACAATGGTGAGAAAATTCGTAGGCATAATCACATAGGTTAAATGTGTAAATAAAATTTTGAAACTACAATTAAATGAGATGGCAGGCAGATAGTCACGGAGCCAATAATTATTATTGTTACGCGTATGTGAAAATAAGAACGCCAAGCCAACTATACCAGCTGCACTTTGTGGTTGAGAGCCGGGAAACAACATCCTGGAAGTTGTGGTCAAGTGATGATGGTGGCAACATCACTATTTCAGGATGTACACTGATAACACATTCGTACACTCACCACCAAACTAACTTTTCCCTTCACTGTCACCATGAAGGGTTCATCATTAGTTATCCAAATATTTCCCAAAATATATCCTTTTTTGCCGAGTAAATTAATCGTGCGCCTTATGACAAATATTTATCACACTACATAATTATTTTAAAATTTTAAAGTATGACATGACATCTCATTAAGTTAGGTAAGCTTTATAAATATTAAGAATAATTTTTTATTTCAATAAAATGAGATCTCTAAATTTGTTTGAATAATATTACAGTACTCATTTACATCATCAAATGGAGAATGACTTAGAATATTTGAAGAGATTGGGGCTATAATGTTATATGCCACAACCATGATAGCGATAATATTTTAATTTTATTTCTTGAGGTATTTAACGCGCACTTTCTGAACCGACTATTTATTATACAAAGTGGAATCGAAACACTTAGACGATTGGTAAATTGAAAACTACGTAATACTAATCAAAAAGTAAATATTCCCTAGCTAAATAAAAGCAATCTATATAAAACACTTTTTCACTTTTTTAAGATAATATCACTCAGGTGATCTCCACCGGACTTAAAGCTAACCTCTTCAGTACGTTGTCCATCCCTTTTCTCAGCATAGATCGTCTAATTGTTTCCGCCCCGTCCTGTATCAACGTACGAGAATTTTATATGAACGAGAACGAAAGGGCCTACCAATTTTGCCTGTAAAGGTATTTTCACATACCTTCGAGGGTTATTTTACGTGCTACAATCGACGTGGGACAGACGGCCTTACTTCCAAAGAAGGGTGTGTTACGGATTCTTATCGCTCGAGAAAATCCGTCGATCCCAGCTGGGTTTGAACCCACGAACATCGGGTTCTAAGGTGAGCACTTTACCCCAAGACCACTGACGTTGACTACAACAGTTATAGTGAAAGTTATACCTACGTCGGTGGCTACATGGTCTAATACGTTACTATCTCAATAAGCTTGACTGCCGATGACAGTGAGATCGGAATTTGAATACCGGTCGGGTGTACTGGGGGTAGTTTTTCCTAGATAGAATTTAACTTTCCCCCCACACAAATGCGAGTACATTTCCTCTAAATTTCAACCTTCCTCATCCATAGCTCACTAGCGTAATTAGTACACATTCGTTTAACCTGAACCGGTAGTAAGACGTGGTGCTAAAAAAATATATATATTTAATTTTTATTATTTGTGTTTTAGGCCAATCTACAGTCGCACCCGCTTATCAGACGCGCACTCTTAAAGCGCACTCGCAAGACTTCTGTGTTTGTTTTCTGCCTAGCCTAAGATAATACTGTCTACAAAAAAAATCTGTAAATTGGATTTCAACCAAGATAATCGAATTAATATATTAAAACATTATTGATTATTACTATTATGAAATATTTTAAAATGCAATGCCTTTTATTATAATATTTATATGAACTTTTATCCTTGACCAAATAACCGATTGCTTTAGTTGAATACAGTGGTGAACCTATATTTGTTTCTGATTTGCTGAATGCAAGCCAACGTAAATAATAAACGCAAGATACAGCCAATAAATAGTACCGAGTGCGAGTCTGACAATCGTGTGCGACTGGTTGTAAACTGGGCACTAGTAGGAATTAGTTGTTAACTTTATTGGAACGTAACATTTTAGGATATAACGTATTAAAAATCGTAAATGACCAAGTAAAGTAGGAAGTTACTGAACCATTTTCAGATTATATTAAAAATTTACCAAGGAAATAGCAATTCTTAGATTATCAACTTACCTCGATAGAAGTAGACTAAGGGAAACCAAGTACACATTTATACCATATCGCTAAAAAAAAANAAAAAAAAAAAAAAAAAAAAAAAGATCTCCAGTCTGAGTACTAAAAAACTTTCTCATACATTTACTCTGAACATACTAAGGCTTTATCTAGTTTGCTTTGATTAACTTACATCTGTCATACTCAGGGGTGGACTGGCAGATTCCAAGCGGCCCGGAATTACAAAATAATATGATGGCCCTTAGGGGTTAACTAACATATATTAATATCTACCACTGAGGCTATAGTTCAGTGGTGAGGTAATCCCAAGGTAATTCCAACCACATTATCGATGACCAGTTTCTACTTTCTACTGGCATGAGCAATAATGCTTCTAAATGCTTAGAGAATAGTTGGGTATCATGATTGATTTAGTTAAATTTGCCTAAGCCCCCACCCTATGATTTTATTTTGGAGGGCTGGGACTATCTTAAGCCCCTCCGATATTTCTCATGCATATTAAAAATGCCTGTATTAAACTATTTTAAATTGTTGTTGAACTATCAGACCTAGCCCATGGTGCGCAATTTAAAAATAAAATTAAACTCGCCTGAAAGGGCTAGGAATGCACCCCTTCTTCCTCTCAACCTCCCTAAGAGTTTGTTTCAGTTATTGATAACTGTTAGTGATAACTGAGGTCACAATATAACCGCGAATATAATATAGTCAAATGGGGACGCGGCAGTTGGCCTAAAAATTAATTTCACCAAAGTCATTTTCCCAGATAGCCAAAATAGTATTAGACTCTAAGTTTCTCAAGGTGAGTTGGGAAAAGGGGGTTGGGTGATGGGGGTTCAAAATCTACAAAACTAATAGAAACAACTATATCTCAGTGCAGTGTGGTTCAAAATTGAAATTTAGCAGGCCGGTAAGTGCACCACTCCAAATAACTATTAAGTCTGAACATTTTAAAATAGAACTCCATGAAATCAAGGGGGGGCAGGGGAGTTATAAAAAAAACCTTCAGGTGTAGTAGAAAATTTAAATTTGACTGGCAGGTGTAATAATACTGATTTGGACCCCTCTCATACATTAAAAATGTCATGAAGTGCATTTTTCTTTGAAGTATTGTATGTGAAATATCCTTTTAATACTTCGTCCATGGAGAATCACGCGCTTTTCAGAATTAATGTCAATAGATTACGCCATAAGACTTATTTTTTCTTTCAAAAATCAACTCCGTAGTGTTTGCCAAAAAAGCCAGGATTCATTTTATCAGTTGGTTTTGACACTGGTTGACTAGGGGATCCACGAGGCAAGGGTAGGTAATATATAAGCCGCCTGTGCTTATGAATATAGAGAGTAGTAACATAAATCTACACAGCACACGGTACTCAAAACACGGAACGTGTAACGTCACAGAAATATAATCTGTAGTTCAACTAAATTGTATCATCTAAAATTATATCTTCAGTGGCGAAGGTGAAATCATCTTAATAAATCGTGTGCAATTTTAAAGATCTTACTTATTTCATAAGTGTAAAAGAAATCATTATAATTGGCGTTCGATCACGGGCAATTATTTTATCAGATAACAATAACATTTTAAATGGCGCTCGATCACGGGGCTATAAATACCAATTATCTCACAATATAAACCGAAACATAATTATTGGCGCCCAATCGTGGGATAATAATTACAAGAACGCTACAATAGGCACCCATCGCGGACGCGTATCGTAATACAGGTAGAAGTACAACTATAGATAACGAAATGATTCTTAAAACTATAAGTGTTTAAATGGGAGTTAGAGAAATTATGATTGGGGAGAAGAGGGGGGAAAATTTCAAAAACTAATAGAAACAATTACTAACGAAACAATTTGTTTGATATTCTAAGGCGCTTAATAGAGTGATTCTTTCAAATTAATTAATTTTTAAATAGTAAATTTAAACTATTTCCTTGGTGTTCATTGCAACAATGCCTTCAAGTAAAAGAACCATTGTTATTGGGCTTGCAGTTGTGCCCTAAATGTAGGTATTTTTTCAACTATTTGGATTTAGTTTTGTTTATTGGATAATAAATGTAGACTATTTATTTTGGTGTTCATTTGAACAATGTATCCGCCAAAGCGAGCAAATATTGATGCAAAGACTGCAAATATTTTAAAATATATATATTTTAGTTCCTTCTTATAGGTAATAGTTAATTTGTGGCTTCATTGACATACAAAGTTCTCTCCTCATAAGTGTCTGAAATTGTGTTTTTTGATAGTTTAGATCAGGGTTTCTCAAACTGCAAGGGGCGAGGGGATTTCATTTGTGGGGCAGACCAATTTTTCACTTCCTCAGACTTGCTAAATTCTGATTGACTGTAAAAAAATAATATTCTGTTTTACTTATGAAGCAATAAAATTAATTTTGATCTTTGCATCTACATACAATAGTATGAAAGTAATTTTTCAACACGTATGATAATTTGAATTACAGACTGGCAGTTGAAAAAGGCCTTTCTTTGTGTGTTATATAAACAGAAGCTGACTTGAACCATCTCTTTGATAGGAAAAAAACTCATTCTTCCAAATGACAAGTACATATTTTACAAGAATAATATTTCCGTCATAAAATGTTTAAAAAATTTATTTCATGAATATTTTACAAAAATTTACTATTATTAATAAACTTCTACAAAGTACTTATCAGAAAATAAAGAAATCAATTAAATAATAAATTCCTCATGTTTGTATTATATCGTAAAAAAAGTTATTTTTATTCTAAGAAAGAGAGGCTTAACAATTACTTTTAATGTTCATGTAAGGCTCAAATGCATAGAGTTTGAAAAAACCGGGTTTAGATGATTCGCTAGAAATAAGATAATTTACCCAACTTAAATGTGAGTGAAGCCGTGGGAAAACTCAAGTAAATTAATTTATTTATAAAAAAATGAATGGTTGATTAATTTATTTAATAAAATCAATAAACAAATATTAGAAGAAAGACAGAATACTTTGGCACTGAATAACTAGATTGAACACAATAACAATCAAGTGGGGGTTCGATATATACAAAATAACCAATAAGAAACCTATACGTTGACTAGACGTATCAATAAACTTCATTAAATATAACTATTAGTATATTATTATTATTATTATTAGCACCGCGTCTTACTACCCGTTCGGGTTATACGCACTTACGCTAATGTGTAATGGTAGGGTGATTGTGAGATGAAATGAAGGACCTACAGTTTAACGTGGAATCCGAACCACGGTGGAGACCTGGCATTCCTCACATTCACAAGATGTCTTGTCAGAGTTGAAGGAAGGGTTTGGTAATCAGATAAATCTGTGCCGGGAGCGAGGATTGAACCCCGGCCGCCAGCATAGAAGTCTGACACCTTACCCCTAGACCACCAGGTCACAACTATTAGTATAACAAATATGAAAACTACGTGTTGGCCAGACGTATCTACAAACGCCATTAAATATTAATTTTAGTATGACAAATAAAACCATATTTTTAGTTTAGTCAGTGCACTAGAGGCACCAAACTCAGCAAATTAATCAACGTAAATTAATTAATAGCAAGCTAATGGTTAGAGCGCGCCGGTAAAAACCCTACATATTTACAATTACATATACTCGCAACAATTCCACGAGATATTTCCAAAGCCCCAAAGAAAGAATATATTCATTTTTAAAGTTAATTCCAAACGACAATTTTGTAAAGCGAAACCCCCCCATAATGATATCGAAACTGAATTTTGAAGTTCATGCCCAAGTCGGCGCCTTCACCTTATAAATGCCAGTGGTACAATGAGTAAAAAGTCTAAAGATACAAGCCATTTTATAGCACACAAACTCGAGCAAATTCACAGAGAGGGGGAAGCTGGGTGGAGAAGAACAAACGAAAGAAGGGAGGTGGGCAGCGCTCTGTTGGGGGAAACGGTGACACTGAAAACTTTTGAAAGTGCTAGGAAACTTCCACAGCCGGAACCAGAAACTACCCTGGTCAAACTCAGTCTTTGTTTATTGTGGGCGTGGCAACCATCACGAGCAGGGTGTTGAGTTCGGCCTCGCTTCAGTTCGCGTCGACAAGATATCTTGTGAATGTGGGGAATGCCAGGCCTCCACCGTGGTTCGGATTCCACGTTAAACTGTAGGTCCTTCATTTCATCTCACAATCACCCTACCATTACACATGAGCGTAAGTGCGTATAACCCGAACGGGTAGTAAGACGCGGTGCTAATAATAATAATATTCAGTTCGCGTTGCACTTCCCTTGGTGGAGAGTGTCGTTATGTGTGAGCTCCGGAGTGCCCCATTCAGCAAGGCGATTGTGAGTACAGTCCCATGTTACGGACCATTATACAGTTTGTTTCTCCTTAGGTGTGACTTTGTTTCTTCTTTGGTGTAACATCGTTCGTTACACACTAACATGGCATTTTTCAAAGATTTGAGAATTTTCATTATTTTTCTGTATGAAAAAACTCATATTTTTTATTGATTTATTTTATGCACCCGGGATACTTTTTTATATTTTTTATCCATCAGTACAATCTGTCACCTATCTGATTATTTCTAGTTAAATAGTTTATATATATATATATATATATATATATAAGGAAAAAATACAACAAATTTGACTAGAATATATATATATATATTCTAGTCAAATTTGTTGTATTTTTTCCTTGTACATATTTTAATTGAAACCGTCTGTCTGTGTATATATTCAATTAATATTCTTTGAACCGAAATTTGTAATTTAGCTTTGAAATTTAGTACCAAGGCAACTATTCCCGCTATGACTTCAAGAAATTGGTTGTTTCCTCTACACCTAAACATGTATAATATACTTCAAGGTGTAAGACATATTCTATAACTACTTTTTTTTTAAAATAAATATTCCAATATACTTTTCATGGTGTGAGCTATATTCTAAAACGTTTATTTGTATAAATAAATATTCCAAGTATATTTTTCGTGGAGTGAGCTATATTCTAAAACTTTAATTTGTGTGAATCAATATTCAAAGTATAGTTTACATGGTGTAAAAAACTTTTATTTGTGAAATAAATATTCCAAGCATAATTAATATTCATGGGGTGAGCTATACTTATAAAAAATTCTAACACTTTTATTTTTGTAAATAAATATTCCGAGTATACATTTCATGGTGTGAGCTATATTTGTGAAATAATATTCTTGAACATTTATTTGTGTATTCCAAGTATACTTTTCATGGTGGGAGCTATATTTGTAAAAAAAAAAAATGCTAAAACTTTTTTTGTGTAATTAATATTCCAACTATACTTTAAATGGTGTGATCTATATTTGTAGTAAATATTCCAAATCTTTTATTTGTGAAAATAAATATTCAAAGTATACATTTCATGGTGTGAGCTATATTTGTAAAACTTTTATTTGTGCAAATAATATTATAAAACTGTTATGTTTGTGTTTTAACGTCTACACCCAAACACACCCTTTACTATCTTATAAATATAAGTTTATTTAGGTTAGAAGCTCATTCTCAAACTTAATGGATAATTTGAAACATTCAGAATAAAACAATTGTTTCAAAAATAACTAAATCCTTTTACTTTCTCTTTGATTAGCAATCTAACGTCATAACAATTAAAATTTATAAATTAAAAAATGAAAATGGTAATATTGCCACGTGTGTATTGCTATTTCCTTCCTGTCTTTGATTTTACAAGAATTTCCAACCAACATATTCAAGGATTTTTTAGAAAAATAACATTTTCTTATTAGTTATTTTATTTATAAACAGCAAGCGATTATTAAATTTTATTTAAAACATTCATAGCGTACAACAGAAACAACAGATTTTTTTTAAAATGACATTCACCAATATTATTTAGGTGTTGTGAGCTGTACAAGTTGTTAAGCGGAGCTCATCTGGTATGGTTGGCTGATGAGGCTGGAGTTCGAACACTGTTCTATTAAACTGACGGTATTTCCAATTCTCCCTCCACACAAATGCGGGTACACTTACCCCTTATAAATACTTTCATTATTTCTACCCCATTAGCGTATTTAAATTATTGTATGTTTAGTAATAATTACATTTATTAAATAAGTATATGTTCATGCTATCACAAGATATTGAAAAAGTCATAATTACCAATTTTATTTACTAGATGGCTCAGAATGAAAGTGATTAAGAAATAAATACAGGTGAAGATAAGTTTGGCTTATAATAATTTAAATATCGTTGTGCAAGTTACATAAGTTGCGTGCTGCAGAGTAATAGGCTACTTTCTCCTTGAGTAGTGATCTACCGTCACAATTTATTAATAAAAATGAACGTCTCTTTGACTATGTATGCGTGTGTGTGTGTGAACTTGCCACCTTACATTAAACCAAATTTAGTTAATTTTAAAACGCTATCTTAACAATGAAACTGTTTGCCATTATAATAATAATATACTGTTTTAGCCTTTCTACTCCTTAATATATAAATATATATACTATACAATCAACCATTTTTTTTATAACGATATAGTAGCACACGTGTGTAAACAATAAAGCATAATATTCACCAGTCTGCGCTATTTGATATCTCATCACGGCAAAGTTGTCACGTGTATATTGCTAGCTCTTCACTGTCTTTGAATATCCAAGTATTTCCAAACAGCATGTTCTAGGGATTTAAAAAAATAATAACAACATTTTCTTACTAGTTTTTTTTATTTACAATCAGCAATTAATTAATTGAAAACATCCATAGCGTGCAACCACAACCACACAGAGTTTTTTTTTGACAAGTAGCAATATTATTGTTATTATTATTATTATTTATGTCTTGTGACCACTACAGGTAATTAAGTTGAGAATTTAGAGTGCAATATGACTTATATAATTGTGATAGAAAGAAATATATAATCACTTTTTTACCTAATAAAAAATATCAGGAGATAGTATAATCTCTTCTACCATCTAGAAAATAATTAGGAGTCACCTCCAAAATAGTTCAGGACACACTGAGAGGTGCTATAACGCCTATTGGTAATGTCTCCAAAGTGATAGCGCAACTTTATATTTTTTGTTTTTATCAAGTTCGTTTAAGCACTTGACACGATTATATCCCTCTTTTTCGATCTAGTCTAATGCACTGCACAATACCTCCTCGTCCCAACAGGCATCCTGGTGAACCTCTGAAGTAGGATTTGAAGGTGTTTTTTGACATTTATGTTTGTGTCAAATAAGGTTGGAGAGCTTTGCGTAGGACCCCTCACAAATGCTACATTTAAATTACATAATGGTAACTGGAGATGAAACGAAAAAAAGGTGTAAATAAATATCCCTATAAGAAAAAAACACTCTCGCTCAAGCAGCAACGCCCTTTAATCACACTGAGTTATTCTCTCACAGATTAAACGTTTTTCAAAATGTCGAAAATATGTCATCGCTAGCTCCGATGACGCCAGCATAATTTGTGAGAATAGTAACGTAGTGAAATAAGGCTACGACGTCACGAGCGTGCCTAGTTTTTTAATTCACTTTTAAATATCACACTTTGTCTTCCAAGATGTCATACAGCGTGGCTTATATTTAAATTGCTTACAATGCAAATAATAGGCAGACTTTGGAAGGAGGACTTTACCGAAACTGCCTAAACCAATTATGTAGTCATCGGGCGTTTCACCCATAATTCTAACATTTTAATACATTTTGTACATGGTTAAATCCTCAAGACTTATGGGTTCTTCGTACTTTACCTCCTCTTCCGTTGGTAGTAGGCACGCAGGTGACTCTGGCTGTGAGTACTCTGCTGACTCCGATGTCTGGTAGGCAGACGACTCTGGTGGCGGGCACGTGGGTGACTCCTCTTGTGAGTACTCTGCTGACTCTGATGTCTGATAGGCAGGCTACTCTGGCGGTGGGCACGCGGGTGATTCTGGCTGTGAGTACTCTGCTGACTCTGATGTCTGGTAGGCAGACGACTCTGGAGGTGGATATTCAGGTTACTCTGTTGCGGGTACGCTGGTGACTCTGGGGGTGGGGGCGGTGGATGAAGCGTCGTGAAGGGTTGTGGCGGGTGGTGTGGAGCTCGGAAGGGTGGTGGAGGCCTGGATGACATAGCCACAACGTCCCCTTTGCAGAAATTGTACACAGCACATGTTATCTCACACAGGTATGACTCTTCGATTCTCTCGTAGGGTAGTACTTTGGTCGCTCTTATCGTGTGATAGGTAAGGTCGCAGAACTTGATGTAGGCTCGCCCCTGTGGCACACCTCTGTCGTGATTCACTACTTTATAAACTACACTTCTATCACTCACAGCCACACTGTGAATATTTTCTGCTGTCATATAGGCACGCCCCGCAATCGTATGACCCACAAACATTAAATTAATATAGCCGGTTCTAAGAATGGTGAGTGTACCTGGCCGCTAAACGTGCTGGATGGTTTGTAGGGTCCTTAACCATCCACTGTATTTATACCGGTTAAATGTGGTATTACATGTTTTTAACTTGCGCACTTGTATTAACTGCCCAGATACCCGATGTTGTTGTTGTTAACTGATTGATACTTCTGTCCGTCTCTTAAACTCGTTCAAAGTTCACAGTGGTCGCTGAACCGGGTTTTACTCCGGCGCAGGTAAATGCCAGATTTTCGTTAGTAAGCTCGCACACGTCTTCATCTGTTAGAGTACCAAAACGACAGGATAAAAATACACAAAACTCGCCAGCTAGATAGGATATTAAGCGTCTCCCGAACTTTGTATTGCCCTTTTTTAATTTATCCACCGAGTACTTTTGATCGACGTATTGATCACACAATTTTACGGTCTGCACAACGTCAAAAATATTTACCAGCTATTGTAACATGTCCATCTAGATCCGCTCTACAAACGCTTATAAATAGACGACCAAGTGGGCCCCCTCCCTCCTTCGATCGACGTCACGTGGTTTTGCGGTGGTACGAAATGGAACAGGGTCAATGACCTCCCGGTTTCAAGAACGTGATATATTTCTGTTTCGAATTGTCTTGTTGAACCGCCAAACTGACGCCAGGTATGAGTCATCTGGGAAAACCCATTGCCGGTGGAGGATTGCAACATCACCCATTCCTGTATCGACAGGTTAAGCTGGCAAACTGGCACCGCAGGGTTTCCCGTGATTATTCTTTTCTCTATATGTCGAACCACCAATTTAATGACGTTGAGCGGTCGATTCGTGTTAAACAGCGTATATTTACCGTTACTCGTCAATTGATCTTTCGCATCCACCGAGTGGTGATGTACTCTCGGGAATCCGCCAGTTGGGGGATTCCCAAACCAAACCAAATGCTGGTACACATTCTACCTGGTCTAATTATATCAAGCCGAATATCTGGTCGACCAGCTTTGACAGATTTTTGATTTCGCCCTATTTTTTCGTTCTCGCAAATGTGGGATACACTCAACACCTGGATAAGATATCAAGGTTCAAATCCCTGTTGGCACACCGTCTAACCGTCAGGCTCATATAATTCTTATGGGGGAGGTTGAAATCTAATTCCTGCTGGGTAAACTGTTGGTATTTGTCCCTCCAGCTAAAAATGATGGAAAATTTCTTAATCATCTCTACCACATTATCTTAATTTATATATATATATATATAT
>CABFVZ010002305.1:77040-103418 GCA_902151445.1 Timema monikensis | reverse complement strand
TATATATATGTTTACACAGAAAAGGGTGCATGAAACTAATTTAGTTATGGCGGAGGAGTTGGAATCGAATCCATGCTGTGTAAACTGTTTGTAGTTCTCCCTCCAGGTAAAATGATGAAACATTTTCTTATTCATCCCTACCACACTATCATAATTAACATGTAGACGTTTAGACAGAAAGGGTGCGTGTAACTCATCTAGTTATGGAGATGGAGGTTGGTGCTCCAATCTCCTTTGAGGTGTACTGTCACTAGTTTTCACTAAATGGTTTCCCTCGTTCCACGTAAACGCTGGAACATTTCTACCTTACTCCTTCCCCAACAGTGGTGCATGTTGGTATGGCGGATATTTACGTCCGCGCATGTCAATGGACAATACCAAACAACCAATATTAGAAGACATTTGTGGGGGGGGGATAGTGGCACCTAACCAAGGCTTTCGAGGCCCCTGATTTTGCATAATCAAAGGTGTGTCAATGTTCTCTAGTTACGACATCATCGGGAAAAAAATCCATTACCACATTGATGGGTGAAGGGATGAGGAGGGCTTGCGACATCATTCAAGGTTGTGATCTATTCCTGTATCGACTTGTCTTGTCGAGTCACCAAACTGGCACTAGGGCTGCAATGACGTCACCGGGAAAACCCATTACAGGGTAGATGGGGCAAGGGGGAGGGTTTCGACATCAAAATAGATTCAGGGGCTGGCGGCTGGGAACCATTTCTCACACTACGCTAAGCGGCCAGCCAGAGAGGATGCTCCTACATGTTCCCATCCTCAGTAGCAATGCCGACATTATATGGGACGTCACGGGCTGAGTGTCCCACGCCATGGACTGCACGATCCCCCACCAATAAATAAAAAACTACCACAAATAAAGTTCAACGCCAGTCCCAATCCTACACAGACATACGATCCAATGGCACACATGAAAACAAATGGACACAAATAAAAAACCAATGCGCACACATAAAAAACTAAGGAGACCGGAACCAACAAGTTTGGAAAATAATAAACCAACACCTTACAAAACAACCCAATGACCCAGAAGTCTATGACGTCACACAAACTGATTGCGATACAGCATAACGTAGTCATCACAATACACAATCGCTCCATATCGGGGTCAAAGGTCAAATGTCAAATTGTTCTGACTGGACATCCTAGGTAGTCACATCTTTATGCTAATTAATCAAAAAGGGTGCGGGTACAAAAGTTTTTATTTCTGGTACAAAACGGTACACAGCTTTGACAATATAAAAAGTTCAACATACAAAAGGGGTACTACAGGTTAATGGACGTGCTGCTACACCTTGGGAAGGAGTAAATTGAGAGAAGGCAAATATATTTTGAAACGGTAGTATATACTATTTAACTAAATATTACTCACCTCGCCATCTAGTAGCATCCCTACAAAACATAACGAATGTTTCCGGAAACAACAAAACACATTTAATTAAATGGTATAAATATTAATATTAAAAAAAGTCATTTTTCCTAAAAATTAACTTCGCAACAGGCATTTGGGCTAAAGTCGTTGGGCCTAAAGTGATTTGGACTGAAAGTTATTTGGCCTAAAGGCATTTGGCCTACACTTTAGGCCTAATGACGGTTACCCAATCAGTTCATGGCCGTTACATCGCCACATTGACGCTACACTTGTTTGTCTGTGTCATAGTGGCTGCGCACTTTATTTGTTTCTCAGTTGTTTAAAATGCTTTCTGGCGCACAACAAGACTTGTATTATAAATATACTACAGTCCTCATCTCACAGTTAAATTATACCTTTTTTTGTTTGTTTGTTTTAACTATGCAGTTCCTTCTCCACTCACTAATTTAACTTTTTATTCAACATAAGGAAGGTTTGGCCACCTTTTCCTTTGTGGCCTCAACAAAAGTGGCTCATGCCTCCTTCCTCTGAATTGTAAGGAAAGTGGCTGATGTGGGTGCTTGGTGTTCACTGGTTGTAAACAGGGTGCTTGATGTTGCTGCTCCTTGCATGGCCTTACCCTTTTTGTGTTGCCTGTAGGTTTTGCACACTGGTTTGTCCGGGTTCCCAGGACTTCACTCGATATGGTATCATCTCATGGTGTCGTTCCAAGAATGTGGATTTGTCCTGGTCTGGTTCGTATTGCACTGGTTTGTCCTCCCACAGGAATAGCTGTACCGGCATGTGCTGTTCTTTCTGAAAATATTGCTGCTTGCCTGTCTCTGAAGCCTTCCTGAGTTGGTCAACATGCCTTCTCTGTCTACGGCCATCCTTTTTGGTTACTTCATACATCCATTCCCCTAAGGATGTTTCACTGTGCCCTGAGTCCACTTGGGAGGGTTGGCAGAATATTCCCGAATCCACACTGTTTCTCCTAGGTGGAAGTGTCGCTTAGGGTGTTTGTTAGTCTCTTGCTTGCCTTACCCGTGTTATGTGTGGTCCGGATGAAGCATTTATAGAGTCGTTATCAGTTTATGACCCATAAGAAATTCTGCCGGAGTCACTCCGGTGGTTGAGTGTGGGGTGATTCTGTGGCTATAAAGAACACGAGCAAGACGTATATACCAATCTCCCTTGACATGTTTTTATAGTTTATAATGCCCGTTCAGCCTGCCCATTACTTGAAGGGTGATATGGCGGTGTTTTCACACGTACGACTCCATTTTCCCTCAAGAATGCAGAAAACTCGGCAGACACTAACTATGTACCATTGTCGCTAACTAGTATGTCTGGGATACTGTGTCTTGCGAAAATCTCTCGCATGTTCTTGATAAGTAATCCAGATGCCATTGATCTTATTGTGGTGGCTTCTCACCATTTGGAATATGCATCCACTACCAGGAGTAGTGCGTGTCCTTCCACTGGTCTAGCATCAACGTGAATTCTGGGCCATGGTTTGTTGGGGTTTGGCCAAAGATGAACAGTAGCCTTTATTGGGTTATGTTTAACTTCTCGGCAGGTATTGCAGCCTAGTACCGTTGCTTCACCTTCCTTGTCTATGTTTGGCCACCACATTAGGCTGCGTGCTGCATACTTTGTGTTTACAAATCCCAGGTGGGTGTTATGAAGCAGCTGTAGATCTGCTGGTCTTATGGATGTTGGCATGACGACTCTAGATCCTCTGATCACACACCCTCCTGATGTGTCCAGTTCCTGGCGTAACGTCCAAAATGGTGTTAGGTCTGGGTCAGGATTACAATCTGGCCACCCAGTTTCAATCAATCCTTTAACTTTGCTCAATATAGCCTCATTTTCTGTTTCGTACGCCACTTAGGATGAAGATATAGGTCCTTCACCTGATATGCCAAGTAAGTAAACTCTCAATGTCTCTGGGTAAGCTTGTTTTTCAGTGGGTTCTGGTAGTCTGCTAGTCTGCTAAGAGCATCTGCATGCCCCACTTTCTTGTCCGGTCAATTCTGCAGGTCGTAGTCGTAGTTTGACAGGATTAATGACCATCTGAGCATGCGAGGCGAAACCACTGCTGGAATAGGTTTGTCTATATCTAAAAGTCTTAAAAGGAGTTTGTGATCTATCAATGCTGTAAATTTACAACAAAGGAGGTTTTGTCGAAACTTTGTCACCCGATAGACAAGAGCTAGGCCTTCTTTTTCTATTTGTGAATAGTTGCACTCTGCTTTGGTAAGCGTCCTAGACACAAATGCTATTGGCACCTCAGTCCCATTTTCCATTATGTGGGCTAGTACCGCTCCAATTCCATAAGGGTTAGCATAATAGGTAAGGACAACAGTTTTTTTGGTGATAGTGAACCAAGACCGGTACTGATGTTAGTAGCCTTTTAGCTATATACATGGCTTTCCTATGTCCCTGCGTCCAGTTCCTCTCACAGTGTTAGTCCAGTAGACGGTGGAGTGGTTCCAGGATAGTAGCATTGTTGCGTAGAAAACGCTCATAAAAATTCAGCAAACAGAAAAATGACTGTAACTGTGTTTTATTCGCAGGTTATGGGGCATTCTGAATAGCACTCACTTGTTCAGGCATTGGGTGTAGGCCTGAAGCATCAATTCGATATCCCCAAAAGGTTGTTGCTGGGACTACAAACTGACATTTTGATATTTTGACTCGAAGGCCCGTATCACTGAGTAGCTTAAGCACCTGACACATTTTGTCCTTGTGTTTTTGGAACGTTTTACTTGCCACTACTATGTCGTCCAGTAGGATAACTACTCCCTCCATATTTGCGAATGAGTTGGCTATCATTCTTTGTATAAATGCCTGGCAACGCATTAATCCCGAATGGCAAGCGGTGCATCCGTTGTAGTCCTCTGATTGTCTTTACTGTTAAAACAGCTGTAGATTCGACATCTACTCTGAGCTGCGTATATGCTAGCTCTAAATTATTATTTTTAATTGTTCCTCCTGCCATTTGTGCGAAAGCCTCTGAAGCTGTAGGTTAGGTATATGTATCAGGCTTTAAGGCTTTGTTCAGTGTTGCCCTGTAATCCCCACAAAGACGTAGTTCCCTATTTCCTTTTTCAATTATAGCTAATGGTGTGGCCCATCTAGAGTATGTCACTGGCTCATACATCCCTAGATCAACTAGCCTTAGAATTTTCTTATCCACTCTGTCTCTTAACGCAAATGGTACTTGCCTGGCCTTATAATATTTTGGTGGTATGGATGGATCCCGCTCCAGTCTCACTATAGGCTCATTAAACTCTCCCAATGTGGGGTCGGCCACAGCAGGGTAACCTTACACAAAGGTGCTTAAATCCTTAACCTCACTCGGAATAAGCAGGGTATTTTACACAGTAACCTTATTTTTTTGTCCTCTATCCATGTACTGGTAGTTCTTGTTGACTATTAATGCTGGTAGGGTTTTGCTCTGTGTTCGCTAAAGTGTTGCCTACAACATTTAACCCGTGAACTGTGAGCCCGAGGTGCTAAAACCACGGTCTTCCAAGTATACTGGGTCCATATCCTGTGGCTACTGCCAAGGTTAGGGTCACTCGTCTCTTTTTAAATTGAACCTCTACTGATTTTGAGCCTAGTAGTCGAAGCATTGTGTCAGCTGCCCAGGTACGCAATCCAAGTCCAAGGACTCTAACTTGGGTTGGTGAGGCCACAATATTTTATAAGTTTCCTCCAAGATGCACGGCAGGTCTGCCCCTCTGTCTACCACCATGGTGTGAGACATACCGTCTATGCGCAGGAACAGTTTTATTGCTGGCATTGTGGGTTGCCTCTTGGTGTCAGGCACACTGTGTTTCTATACGTCTTTAATATTATATAGTTCTAGCCCTTCCTCGGAATCATGTTTATGATGCTCTGTTATATCCGTTACCTGATGTGCCCTTGCTGTATTTATACCTTGCCTCGTCTCCGAAAGACAAACAAGCTCCACATGCCCTCTTCGATCACAAGCTGAACAGTAAAGTTTGTTTTGATCCACCACACAGCGGTGTGTTTGATGTTGCCCTGCACATCTCAAACACTGTCCCGGAAAGAAGTGTCATGCTCTTCTCCCTCGGTTTTACTGGCCAGACCCTTCTCTACTTGAGGGTGTATTTCCTACTTGCGGTGACCCGTGGTTTGTGTCTTGTCATCGCATCTGCTGGAAAGTAGATTAAATTGGGGATGGCTACCAATCCCATATATAGCTCGGTGTGTTGTTACTTAATCCCTTACATCCTCTATATATTTTCAAGAAACTTTGCCGCTTTGGCAGCTTCTATTGCTATTTTAAATGTCAGGTCGGGCCGTATATAAAAATTGTTGCTATAGCTGAGTGTCAACCAATCCCCAAACAAATATATTACAGAGCATCTTTTCCAATACCACCCCACCACCAAAACCACAACCATCAGCAATTCGGCGAAGATAAGTGGCAAACACATCTATACTCTCCCCTATCTGCTGGCGTTGGCGGGTGAACAGGTGGTACTGCATTAGCTCGTTTGGTCGAAGCATGAACCGCGTAGTTAGTCGATCAATCAGTTCTACAAATGAAATCTCACTCAAATCGCGTGCCCCAAATTCGTCACTAAGCATTTTCAAAGTACCTAACCCACAACTACACAAAAAATTGGGCTCTCTTCTGCGTATCATCAACGATGTTCTTCCATTAAAAAAAACCGGCCATGTTGATGTCTCACTCACGTTGAACTCCTGTCGTTCAGACATTATGGTAAATAATTAATAATGTTCCAACCAATTAATTATTAAATTATACACGCACACGGCTTGCCTGAATATTATAAGCATCCATTTCCAATATCTCGTCGCCATCTGTTATGTATGCGAGTGCTAACTGAGGTCACATTATAACCGTGAATATAATGGGGTCAGATCACGGCCGTTACATCGCAACACTGACGCTACACCCGTTTGTCTGTGTCATGGCGGCTGCGCACTTCAGTTGTTTCTCTGTTAATTACAATGCTTTCTGGCGCATGACAAGACTTGTATTATACATATACTACAGTTTCGAAATACAGAAAGCTTAACATTTCTGTCACAACGCACGGTAGTTGAACAAAGTTGAGCAGATTACATACCTCGACAATCTCTAAGCTCTAAGGTAATCCGGAGTGTAGAAGTATCCTCCTCACTGTAAAGTTGGGTCACTTTCTCCCACATAAGAAAAGCATTGATCAGTGTCGTATCAGGAAATATTATTTTGGGGGTTAACCATATTTTCGAGTTTTAGCATTGATCCTCCTCACTGCGATGTTGGGTCATCTCCTCCCAAATAAGAAAAGCATTGATCAGTGGTGGATCCAAAAATATTATTTCGGGGGTTAACCATATTTTCGAGTTTTAGCATTGATCCTCCTAACTGCGAAGTTGGGTCAACTTCTCCCACATAGACCCTTCCTATAGTCAGAGAGCTACTTTCTTTCATAAGAATAGCATTGCTCAGTGGTGGATCGGGAAAAATATTTAGGGAGGGGAAGGCGGTTAGTAAACCAGGTGTCTCTAAAATAGTTACACCATTAATTTGATAAAACTTTTATAAATCACCAACATTTTTTATAATATTACTACGTATTGGGTGTTACTCGTTTAGCCGTTTATTAAAACGTTTCCCAGGAGGCACTGCGGGGAAACGAGTAACGTCACCTTCCACCTATAACTAATTTTAACTAAACTATTTAATTTAGATAAAGCTGTGCTGTTTCACCTGATGAAATCAGGCTATGATACTCACAAGCACTCGAGCTATTTACGTAATAAAATTTAAAAGGTATTTTTTTTATGTCTCCATTAGTGAACAAATTTGTCTTATTTTGTAGTGAAAGTATGCAAGAGTGTCGCATCCATTATCTAAAATATAGCGTTTGTCATCTCCTGGTGAAAGTGCAAGTTTATTCAAAGAGATACTATACAATTGATGTTTCTCACTTCTTATCATATACATATTGGCGTAGTGTAAAATCACCTGCTTTAAACATTTTTTATAATGATAATGTTTAATTTTCTTTTTGAGAGTTGTTTTTGCCACACCTTTACCTACTTTTTTCTCCTCAAGACTCACCTTTTGAATGGAGTAAAGCTTCGGTCGAAATCCCACAAACTTCTCGAATACACTCCCCATTCATCTCATCCTTCATTTTACCCAGAGCTTTTTTATTGCACGCACTGTGTAAAAAATGTGTTTCTGGATAGTCTGGAGTGTCGAATCGGTCTATATTATCAAACATATCCACAAACACATTTTTTGTTCACAGTTCGTAGCAGAGGGAGTCTGTGTCTGTGAATAAGATCTTTGTATTTTGTCCATATTTCCTCTTAACATATTTATAAT
The DNA here is from genome assembly GCA_902151445.1 of Timema monikensis. Lineage (NCBI taxonomy): Eukaryota > Metazoa > Arthropoda > Insecta > Phasmatodea > Timematidae > Timema > Timema monikensis. The sequence continues at coordinate 95,664 of CABFVZ010002305.1, read as the reverse complement.
GAAAGTTTTACATGATAACCTTGCTTATTATATCTGATATTGCAAAGCCCGCATAGATAGGCTTATTCAAAAGTAAGCTTATTTTTCTCATGTGAACACGAACTAACTCTTCCGTGAAGATTGTATAAGCAATAAATGCTGGTGAAGTAATACACTTCTTTAGCCTTTTTTCATTATTTAGTAATTGAACATTTACACGATGTCTTTGATTCTCCATTGACTTCCTCGAATACTGCATTGTTCATGAGTTTGAAAAAGTCCTTTTCAAATCCATTTAATGCATTTTTTCGTCGGGATGTATTAAAATCAATATATGGCTTCTACCAAGCGCTCTGATTGAAAGTTAGGATTCGGTGTATCTTTTGAAGCTACATACCCAAGGACATATACAGTTTTAAATTATGGTAGTGTATCACATAATTTTGTTAACTGTTTAGGTTGGGCACTAGATTTTCTGTTTTCCCACCGGTGGGAGAGTTCAGCTTAGATTGTATATACTTAGAGAATTGGGATAACATCTCAGGAGTAGCTATGACTTTTTCAGGAGCAAGTGGATAGTCACTGTGCTCGTCATGAATTTCTTCCGGATACTCTAGATCCACTTCTAATATACAGCCCACAGTGCTATCATCAGCAACTGAGATTATATTGAGCTCTGCTATTTCACTCTTGTTCAACCACCTAAAGTTACTCTGAGGAAGGTAATCAGACATAACAGTTCCGTATAGATTATTACAATCCCAGTATGTGATATACTTCACCTCCTTTTCAGGGTTAAAATCCATCATATCGGGGTTGTTTGCTTCAGAATGTCTATTAGAAATCATAGACACCCCACCACGTATCCCCTTTTCAATGAATAAATGCATTTCAATGTCATTTAGTAGCTACAACTAAACCTTGGTCATCTTTAAAAATGCCATCCATGCTAGTCCAGGGCTTGTGCAAAAATGTAGACAGTCTAATTTATAGTACTCAAAACACAAAGAGCGAAAGGATTCGAAGACTTCTGCTAAAAGTAGAACATCACTTAAAACATATAAATTTTGATATTCTTCCATAGTGTTCATTTCAAAGTTTTCCCACCCAGTTTTAGCATGAGCGTAGTCACTTTCTGAAATATGTTCTTGGTGCATCTGATTATAGAATGCGGATTTTGTTGGTAATTGACTATCTTTCAGTTTACTGCTGCAATCCATGTAATCATAAGGGAACACACCTTTTCGTAGCAGAAGATCTACTTTATCAAAAGGGATATTTTCATGGAGTGTTTTAATTTGAGTTTTCCCAACATGCAACAAATTTTAAACCAATTTTCCAAGGGAACACACCTTTTCGTAGCAGAAGATCTACTTTATCAAAAGTGATATTTTCATGGAGTGTTTTAATTTGAGTTTTCCCAACATGCAACAAATTTTAAACCAATTTTCCAAGAGATGTGCTTAAAAACTGGAACGAGTCAATAAATTGTAAATAGCCAAAACTGAATTAGATATACTTCTCCATATTGTATGGAATACATGATATTTTTTCTGTCTGTAAACTTCCCACTTTTCTGCATGATAATATGGGCGTCATAATTTTTTAAATTGTGTAAAATGATGGGTATTCTCTTGGTATATTGGAACTGAATATTGCACTTACTATGAGATGCACCCCGATAAGCCCCACTGAGATGACAGTAGTCACGGACGCGGTCTTGACCCAACTCCTTCTCGCAGATACTACATACGCTAGCCGAAATAAATTGATTTTCTTGTTTCAGGGGTGATGAGCATAGGGACAACATTTTTCTTAATCTCGATGATCATGGTTTCTCCTTCAACAAGTTTATGAAGAAAGGTATCCATAACATTTTCCCCACTTAAAAACAGAGACACCAAATTTTTGAAAAAAATATTTTGGGCGTAATCATGGAAGCTACATCGTAAGAATTATTTAAAAAAAGTTGAAATTCAATAATATATATCTTTTTATGTTTGGATTTACAACTACCAAATTAATTTTGTTGAAACAAACAACAATTCTTTCAATTGGATAACAATTATAAAGCTATTATATAATAACTACCATCACATTTAAGGATGTTTGTAGTATACGTTTTGCTAGAATTTTGTGGGAGTTCCCCCTTAAAACTTCTTTGTGCGCGTTAATTTTGTCAAGACACCGTATTATTTTGAGCATATTCAATTTTTAATATGTACTGTGGACAGACCTGTCACGTGTGAAGTCAGTGCCCTGGGCGGTTTTGAAAGAAACGTCCCCCCTCCCCTCATCTCGTATTTACATCATAATTCCAAGGTTCATTGTTATGAGAAAATAAGCGATTCAAAATTAATTGTGCAGACAGACACCAATCGAAAAACACTTTTTAGATCATATAAAAGTTATGCTTCTCGCTTTTTAAATATTTTTAGCTCAAATAATCATTATTAATTGATAACAGATACCTGTCAACTGATATCATGACGGATAGGCCCAGCCCAGGAGTACATATACATTTTTATTATTGAGTAACAGGGTTAAATAAATATATCTGAGTATAAATTCGGTATTTTATTCACACAATTCGAAAAAACAAAAGTAACACATCATACGAGTAAATGGTTGTAGTTGTGAAATGTCCAGAATATTACTACGTATTCATTCACTAGTCACTCTGATAAATCATAATTAATACAATCAAAATATTTATATGTCAAATAACAAAATGTGAACAAAATTAATACTACATATAAATGAGCGAACAATAATTGTAATTTCCTATAGGTCTAATGGAAGTTTACGGGCCTTATCATTTTTAAAAGATGAGATGACTTTCTGAAAGTTCAACTTTCTGGCTACTTCAATGACTTTGGAGAGTATCGTAAGTGCGACGAGCCGTTCTTGTATCATAGTCGAACGAAAATACGATTTAATAAGCTTCAAATTGCTGAAGCTTCGCTCACCACTAGCAACCGTTACCGGGATCGTCAATAGGATACGAAGACTGATCCAGAGATTGTTGAATAGTTCCTTCCGGTCAGTTTTCTTGATTTGTCTCAGAACTTGGATATGAGTAGGTTTATTCTTCATTATCACATCAAGAATTGATTCAACATGACGCAACTCGTTAAATAATTTTTTTGTATCGATATCCGATTTGCCTTCAATTATGAGATGAACTTATAGTTTATTGCAGCATTACTTTAGTTGAGTTTTGTCAGAGAGAGTGTTTGAATTGTAAATAAAACCCTAGTTCAAGTGATGGTTGTTGAAATGTTAAAATCGCTTATTCAGGGACACACTATTTAGAGTCTCAATTAAAGGGTTAAACACAACTCTTTTAAAATCTTCTAAAGGCGGTACATGGTAGCCATCACAACTTTCATAATAAAATTGTTGATTCTTCGGGAGGCGTTGTTTGCATGTAAATATGGGTTTATTCTCAAGTTCACCAGAAATTTCCTTAGTTTTTGTGAGGGAATCATTGAATCCAGTCCCCCAAAATGTTTGTACAAAATTAATACTTTTTTGAGTTGGTTCATCGCCAGTGAAATGTCTGTAGTTTTTCCTTGAAGGGTTTTGCTTACCAGATTCACCTCACATAGTAGATTATGCCAAGCTATCAAGCACACGATGGATGAAATATCCTCCATGTGCGTAAGGAGAGATTCTACTTCAGAGGTGAGGAATGCCAGGCCTCCACCGTGGTTCGGATTCCACGTTAAACTGTAGGTCCTTCATTTTCATCTCATAATCACCCTACCATTACACATTAGCGTAAGTGCGTATAACCCGAACGGGTAGTAAGACGCGGTGCTAATAATAATAAAGGTGAATGATGGATCATCTACGCTCTCCCCCAACTATATTTTGAACTTCAACATAGTGGTAGCAAACAGCTTGCACAAAATATATGCATGTTTATCAACGAGTCTTGCATAGGTAGGTACTTGCTTTACAGTAAGGATCTTTGCGTAATCACTAATAAGTAATAACACACCAGATAGTATATAAGCAATGAACAACACCGAAAAGTGACATAGATTTAAATGATAATTTAGCCCAGTCAGCCACAACCAGGTTCAGATTACGACAGTCACAAGGAATGAAAGCTGGAGGATGTTGTTCTAGTATGCGTGTCTGAACGCCTTTGTGGATCAATGCCATATTTGCACGGTTGTCATATTCCTGGCCTCTGGAGTTATTCATGTGCAAGGCACAAGCAGGAATCTGGCTATATAGGAAATTAGTGAGCGCTTCGCCTCTGGTTTATTTGGCAATGCTGTAACGAATGAACCTTTCTTCAATTGATATATAGCCGTCAATATCTTGGTATTCACATTAGACTAAACATTGCCAAGGTAGATAGAAGATCAATGGTCATCACGAGACCTGTGACTCACGGGCTGTGAGCTGAACGAGTTCATGTCGTGGCGGTGCCATCCATCTACAACGGCTACTCTTATCACTTTACTGATTTAATTCCACTGATATTTTATAACACAACTTATTATACAATTTAATTTTTAATTTTTACAAGACCTATTTTAAAAATTTGGCAACACCCATTGCAATCTAAAATAATGCCCTAATAATATATTCAATCTTTACATTTTTAAAACGATTTACTAATAAAAATTGGTACTAGGTGCGCGGGGTGCCTATATTTTAATAAAAACGAAATCTCATCTGAAAGCAAGAAATAGTATTTTTACTACCTTTAAATTAATTAAAACTAAATTAATCTTGTTGAGACCTTTTGGCGATGAATCTCGTCTTAACGCTCCACGTGGCTTCATTTAGCCCTGAATTACAATGAGAGCTTGATTTTATTACCTCCTTAGAAACCGGTCTTAGCCTTAGCACTAGGGTGCTTAACTTTTGTTTTGTTGGTTAAACCTTAAATTTTTTTCTTTGAGTAAGACACCGCTAACTTAATGTTTGGTTAGAATATTTACAAACTGTGTTCTAGTAAACAAAATAATATGAACTGACGTTTTATTTTACGATATAAAACATTCAGGCCCAGACTGTTAATTTGATAAGCAACACAGGTTTGTTTCCAAACTAACTATTTATTAATATGTTCAAGCCTAAACTCTCTTGAATGTAAACATGAAACATTTCTTCTGGATATTTGGAAATAAGCTTCCTACATAAAGGCTCTTAATCTCTTGTAGCATTGGTGATCAATGCCTATAGTAATTTGGATTCTAAAGTAATTTTTTTTCTATCATATGGAGTATAATAACGATTTTTAACTTTTTTCTGTTAACACTTAGACTGACACATCATTAACCCTGTGCTGGGGCACTGGTGTTTTGATCAAAATGTTTTTTAGTACTTATGTGCTACAAATAAGGGCATACCTATATTATTAACTACTAAGCCTGTCTGTAAAGTACATTAATAAAACAAATATCAATCATCAATCATCAAGCCTAAGAGTAGACTATGTAAGTAAACCTACATATATTACTCTCTTTTTTCCAGGCCTTTGGCACTAACGACTTCTTTTTAAAACAAACGGGAACTACAATATATCCTTCCCATTCTCAGCCATTTTTTTCTTGAACTAGCCAAAATATTGATATCACCTGTACATTTGTCCATAGTCCTACAGATAATAAACACGTGAATTGATTTGAAAAAACAAAAACACACAGGCCTAGTTATGTAAGAAACACATTTCACTCACCTAAGCATTGGGGTATCTTTCGGTCGTTCTAGAACAAGTTGGACACCTCAAACTAAACCCCAAACAGAATTTACCCTCTTTACAAAGGTGTAAAAATGGTCTTCAATGACCACTATTAACTTTATTTTGATGTAAATTTAACTTCTATAATTGGTTACCTAACTATTTCCCTTGGCTCATGGTAAAACACGTCTTTAATATCTTCAAGCAATTTGACTCAATGAAGCTGATCACAAGTAGCCATAATCAGATTCATCTTAAGGTGAAAGTTGCTCATGGGCAAATACTGACTAGGCGCTCCCTATCCCCCCTACTATTTTACCAACATTCACATGTATCCCACACAAATTCCATGCCTTCCAGCTTCCATCCCAGTTATTATTATTATTATTATTATTAGCACCGCGTCTTACTACCCGTTCGGGTTATACGCACTTACGCTAATGTGTAATGGTAGGGTGATTGTGAGATGAAATGAAGGACCTACAGTTTAACGTGGAATCCGAACCACGGTGGTGGCCTGGCATTCCACACATTCACAAGATGTCTTGTCAGAGGTGCATCCTAGTTATTGCTTTATACTACTATATAAAGTAAAAAAGTATTATTAATAAACAAAAGGATATGGGCTTACTTACCAAAACAATGAAGAATCTCAAATGATTGAATTCAGACCAAATTTACTTCTACTTGTGAAGCACATCAGATAATTATGAAAATGTAAATAACTTTTTAAATTGGTAGTAGTTAAAATTTTAGTTAGAAGAAAAACCACACCAAGAACAAGCAATCTTTAGTCATTGATCATTACACTCAGTACCTATATGTATAAAATAATCTTCTTAGTATTTATTTACAAGTCCACTTTCCATGATTTTACTGCAGCAAAATTGTGAATTAAACTGTAAAACAAAATGGCATCCAACAATTCAACATTTATACCGAAAGAAGCCATCCCCAAAAGTCTCTCTTCACTGGTTGAGTTTTGTAAGGAGTTCTTCACCGTTCTCAGAATCGAGAAAGATCATTCAGAACTTGCATTGGTAGAAAGAATAAAAAAAAAATCAGAAGGAAAGTCTCTATATTTGTAACGATTAGGTCTTTGCTTTGAATAGTTTTCAATAAATTTCCAGGTGACTCTTCATCCAGTTTTAGTTCTTTGTGGAAATCCTGGAAATTAACACACTCTTCAATGAATTTACAGATCCACATTGTCGGGATATGCTTTAACAGCTTTGCTGGCACATTCTCTAATATCATGGCATGGTATCGAAGATAATTTACTAAGAAATCTAAATATTAAATCAAAATTTGAATATGCAGATATTCTGCATGAAAGCTCCGCAACTGGTTTGTCAATGGTAAACAAAAATGGGTTTTATCCTGATATCTTCCTTGCATTCAAAAATTGTGTCATTGTTTTTATCGACTTTATCACACTGCAGTCTTCTCCTCTAGACTCTTTCTTTCATGGTTTTTTTCCCTTCATATTCAGGGTAGTCAAATCTATCTTGGAGCCCTTTCACTTTACTTCTTAGTGAATTACACATCAGGATTATGCCATGTAGTAATACTTTGAAGACTCTTGGTCACTTTGTCAAACAGTTCCAGAATCTCTGTCCAGAATTTGGTTAATATTTCAATCTCTAACTTAGAAAGTTAGCATACAAACCTTCAGCCTAAGCTCGTCTTTCCGGTGTTTTGCATGGGCTATTTGCAATTCTTGTTGAAACTGAAAGAAAAGTGTGGTAGAGTGCTGTCAGTTTTCTGCATGCATTATATCTTGCAGACCATCATGTTGTTGACACAGGCTTTGGCAGCATTTTGATTACATCATTTTTTTTAATGTCACCTGATGTAAGTATTAATTATTTGTTTTAATTTCATCTGATGTAAGCATTAATTATTTGTTTTAATTTCACCTTGGAGAATTTCCCATCTGCCTGTCGACTCACTAAAGAGTGAGCATACCGCCCAGTCACTTGTCTTCTAGAGATTTGATTAAAATAGTAAAATTTAAAAACTCACTTACTCTAACCAAGCTCCCATCAACAATTGAGTACAAAAAATTGAAAAGAATGTAAGTGCCAAAAAATAAAAAAATAACTTTTTTTAGTGAAAAGGGTTGTATAAGCTAAGTGTAATGAAGCGAGAAAAGTTATAAGTGCCAGAAAAATTCCTACTAGTTTCAAGAGCAGTTCGAAGATAGCAGCACTGTGCAAGTGCCAGCGGGGCTGAAATGGGAAGGGATGTAAGTGCCACCGCCATGATGTATGTGCCTAAGCTACGCAGTTGCACTAGTCGCGGGGTTGGTGACAGTACGTTGACACGGCAGTGATTTCGGTCGTTTCACGTGTGTGTTTTAGAGTGTGCTTCGGTTGTGTGTTTAGTGTACCTTCCAGAAAATGGAAAAGCCTGTTAAGAAGAAGGTGATTGTTCGTAAGAGATGTGAAGCAAGAGAAAAGGGCCAGCCGTACATTAACAGTTGTGGGAAAGAGATACCTGCAAAACAACCACCAGCAGAACAGGCAAGCTGCTCCTGTAAGTATGAGTGTAAAAACATAAGCAGTGAACAAAAACAACTATTGTTTTTGGAGTTTTATAAAGTTGATGAAGAAAGCCAAGAAACATATTTATTGAATCATATTCAAGTGTTACCTATTGGTCGCAGACATCATGGGACGTATGAAAGTCCAGTAGAAAGTAGGCAGACTTGTACTTTTGCTTATAACATCCCCGATGGTACAGGGAAAAATGTACAAGTGTGCAAAAAAACCTTCAAAGAAATTTTTTCTCTATCTGAAAGGAAATTGATTGTTTTACAATCAAAAAAGAAATCAGGTTGCTTGGTTTTTGAGGACAAAAGAGGGAAAACACCTGCATCAAATGCACACAAGTTTAAATTTACAGAAGATGATCGAAATCTTGTAAGATATCATATAAACTCATTCCCCAAAGACGAAAGTCACTACAGCCGAAAAAATCAAGTAATGAGTTTTTGTCACCTGATCTAAATAAACACCGAATATATGTGGCTTTTAAAAAACAAAATCCTACAAGTGCAGTTACATACTGTTTTTACGCAGAAGTTTTAAAACAAGATTTTCCAAACCTAAAATTTAAAGCTCTTGCAGTTGATACTTGTAAAAAGTTGACTTTTTGAAGGCAAAGTTGCAATCTACGACCAGCGAAAAGGCAAAACAGGAAGTAAAAGCCCAGCAAGAGTTGCATCACCGAAAATGGGAAAAGGCTCATAAGTGTATGAAACAAGATATTACATCTTCACAGATTCCAACGGCTACTTAGACAACCTTATGCATGGACCTACAACAAGTTATGTTTGTTCCAATGCTTACACATAGCACTATGTTTTATTGTAGACAGATATCTTGCTATAATCTAGGAATACATGTTGAAGACAATGGCTCTGCGTATATGTGTATGTGGCATGAAGGGATTGGAGGCCGTGGCGCTAACGAAATAGTTTTCTTGTTTGTTTAAAGTTGCTTCTACTGGAGGCCATTTTCCTCGTAAAAGGCTTGTGTTATGGTGCGATAATTGCGGAGCACAAAACAGAAACCAGATGCTGTTAATGTCTATTATTTATTTAGTCCACAATGGATTTTATCGTTCAATTGATGTGAAATATCTTGTAAGTGGACACAGCAACATGAACTGTGACCGTGATTTTGGAGTGATTGAGAAAAAACGCAAAGCTGCAAAAGCGATAACTCCTAAAGATCTTGAAGCATTAGTTGCAAGTGCAAAATTGACAACACCTTTTACTGTAGTATCTATGAATATTGATAACCTCATAGATTTTAAAGACCTTGCTAAAGACTACCTAAATACAAAAGATCTGACTATAAGTAAAATTTCTCACTTCTGCATTTCCCACAAGAATCCTAGCACAGTGAAAGTGGCATCAGTTTTGGATCTTGAAGGTGATGTTATGGTAACTTGGAAAAAAGTTGATGTTTTAAAGAAAAATGCTAATCTTGAAAATGTACCGGATATTCATGACTTGCCAAAGATACACTTTAAATCCAAAATCTCACGAGAAAAGAAGAATGATCTTTTGGGAATGATAGATTATATATAGAAAGAAGAAGACAATGGACTTCTACAGAGCCCTGTTAGAGAACAAAGATGAAGAGGCCTGCAACATGGAGGTGTAGGAAGAAGATGAGGAATAGGACTGCTTGTAGGAAAGAAGTACAGTTCTGTAAGTTTATTTCGATTACTAAATGCAGATAACTTTTTCATTTGATTTCTGGTATATATACGTGTTTTTAAAATAAAATTGTTTTACTCAAAAACGATGAACTGTATCAGAACAAATTTCGAAAGTGAATAAAAAGTCAAAATATTATGTATATAGCTGAGAAACCCAAAATAAATTTAGACATCTGATTCAATTTTTGGTTTTCAGGTGGCTTATACTTACCGATGAAAGAAGAACCGGAATAAACTGAAGACCGATAACTTTGCTTCAAAAAACCATCCAAAATTTTATTTTATACCTTTTTTATATTAGCTAGCATTGAAAGAGTAAAATTATATGTAAAGTTATTAAACGTTCTCAAAACTACAATGAACTTACCTATCTTTTGTTAATATAAACCCTTGACTTACATCCTTTTCAAAAACTTAGTAAGGCACTTACAGCGTTTTCCAGAAAACGAAAGGATGGTACTTACTTATTTTTCCATATAAATTTTGTTCTCTTTATACATATTCATAAAAAAACTGTTTGCATGTTTTATAGAGGTAATTTGATATACACATATTTTTTTTCATAAAATTAATATAATCATCCAATATTTAAGACACATTTATTTGAATACTGAAAATTTTAGTTTGTGGCACTTACATCCTTTTCAATTTTTTGTACTCAATTGCCCCGTTTGCCCCTTATGTTAAGACAGCCCTAGCCAAAATGAATAAATTCTAGAAGAAATGTTAAACCTCTTAAACATAATATTGATGTTATGGAACTAATAAGACAACTAGTTTATATTAATTATTATGACACTTATTCAACCAAGCTTAACTTAACCTTTAATTACTATGAAACATTTACAATTCAGCTTAACCCAACCTTTCATGTGTTAATAAATTAAATTTATATATAAAATAAGTTAATTATTCAATTCAATAATTAAATGTGACATGTTTCGGTGGCCGCATGGTGTAAGGTGTTACACTCGCAATAGACTGCCAATCATGAAGAAATTGTCGCTCAATCCTGGTTGGGTGTAGTGAGAATGGTTTTGCATAAATGCTGTTCGTCTATCCATGCAAATGCAAATACACTTCCTATAAATTTGTGGTGCTAAAAAAAAAGTCAGTGGTACAAAACATAGAATGACATATCCATTTTAGTCTGTAGGATCACAGGTGTAGCACAAAGCATTAGAGGAACATTATTCATTCAGTGCACTGGTTCATGGGTATAGTACAAAGCATCACTGTAAAATTACACGGCATCATCAATATTTAAATTTCAGAAGTGATTTGGAAGATGTGTTTTCGAGTTTTCTTAAGATTTAGTAGACCTATTTATTATTGTGTTTGTAAGAAACTGAATAAAATATCTAAACGTTGTGCCATAAATGAAAAAGAGCCTAAAATAGGATGGATAAAGAGTAATATTGCCAATTACTACCACTTCAGGTTATTAATCAAATAATCACATTAGATACATAAAAACACCTGAAGCATATTAGGGCCTATATATAAGATTATTTGGGTCTTGACTTAGACAATATCTCCACTCATCTACTTAACCTTATATCATTCGGCCATATTCCTCACACTTTTATGATACATTTTATATTTTAATTATAATCGATTTTAAAATGTTTGAAATACAACCCAACCTAACCTTGCTTGTCTTAGACACTTAAAGTGCGGCAGGAGGGAGTGCAAGTAATTTTACAGTTTTTATAGCATTAAATTTTTTTGGCCAAAATAAATCAAATATTTCTCCATTAGCAACATAGAGTTTAGTTTTCTGCACATCTAAAATCAACAGATCTTGAATATATATAAAGTGTCTCCTGGAATTTTGTCAAAACTTTTTCTCTTTATTTAAAAAGTTTTGACAAAATTCCATGATACCCTTGACATATATTCAAGATATGGTGATATTAACATGTGCAGAAAACTAAGCTCTATGTTGCTACTGGAGAAATATTTGATTTATTTTGGCCAAAAAATGTCATTTCTATAAAATCTGTAAAAACACTTCCACTCCCTTCTTAAGGGGAATGGACCATTGTAAAAAATGGTAATTTGCTCAAATGGCCTAGATTTTGGAAATATGTTAGATGTAGGTTTATACTCCTCCCCAATACAGTTTTCAAACCTGCTATACAATTGTACCTGATACATTGATACATAATTGTACATGTTGTATATGAACACTTTTCTAGGATCGACTGGATGTGGTAACTGTCCCTAGCAATTGCACAATTATTTGCCGATGGTACTCTCTTGGTACAAAAGAGGGTCAGTTTTAGGCCTAATAGGAACCACTTTATGTATATTATAAATTGTAATGTACTTGGACCCACTGCTGGCTGGGGACCACAAATTATATTCCTCTTTTTACCATAGACATTTTTTCAAAGATAAAAATAAACTTGATTTTACTTCTTCAGATTGTGATTTACATAACATGTAAATTGTAAAGTTATCATGTGAACATTAATTCTGATGTATCTGAGTCTAGAACTCGTAAGATAGCTGAAGGACACTTCGGAGGGGGTTATCAATGTGCCCACCAACAAGTGATACATTTCAAAAACTTATATTTATCATTTTCTTAGTCGCACACAATATTATCAGTACAGACTTCTATTGTTTCCAATCATAAATAAATATATTAATAAGACTCATTGATAAAAATACAAATAAATATGGTCAATGGATTAACAAAAGATTATATTTAGCTCTGCTAACTATGTGTCACTTTGGAAGCCCACTACATTCAGTGTTGGAAAATGTTTTCATTCGAGGAAATTGGGATAGCTCATTCTGATAAAGATTATGACCCAGCAGAGTGAGCTTTGCTTTAAAAGCCTGAATGGAACTGAATAGGGTTGGAAACGTGTTATTTTTACCTTGCAAACGCTGATTCAAGTTGTTAAGGTAACCCATAATGTCCACCAGAAAATCTAAATCCCATAGCCAGTATTCATTCTTTAAAAGCATACACTCATCAGGTAATTCCCCATTTTATTCCAAAAACTTCAGAACATTACCCTATAAATTCCAAAATCTCTCAAGGGACTTTTCCTGCGACAACGAACGGACACTACAATGAAGCAGAAGTTCACCATGGTGTTTGTCTTCCGATTACACTTCAAGGAGTTCACGGAATTCCCTTCTGTTTAGCACCCTAGCTTGGATCTTGTTGATACATCGCACCACTGGATCGAGCACAGAAGAGAGTTTCATGTCTTTGGCATTTGGCCTCTTGATGGATAATGGAGTGGTATTTAAAAACTTTGCGCTTTAAATAACCTTCCAACAAAACTTTGTGCTTCAAATAACCTTCCAACAAAGCTACAAAACCATTTACTTTACCAGTCATGGTCAGGGCTCCATCCGTATAAACATTCTTTAATCTATCCCACTCTAAACTGTTGTTTTCAATAACTAATTTTGTTTAAAAATATCTTCTACTTTACATAAAACTAACTGGCAAAGTCTAGAAGCTCTTCAGTAACATCAAATTGCTCGTTGATACAACACACATAAACACAAAGTTGAGCAGCTCTCGTCCAAGGCGATGGAAAAGTATTTACAAGTATTGAACGCGAAACTCTTTGTTTGCAAACATCACCAGACATCTTATCGATCCACCGCATAACTGTATTTCTTGAAATTGCAATGTCATCTAACATTTTAATGACATTAGGATCTTAGTGGCTTTTTCAAAGCCCATTAGACTTGGCTTTATTATCTCTTCTCCTATAAAGTAAGGCCTTTTTTTATAGCATTAATGAGGGCGATTTCACAAGAAACTTTGACCATTGTCATCAGCTGATCACTTTTTGTATTAAAAAGCATATGTTGCCCACTCATTGAATGTTTCTTTTTATTCACAAATTCTGTTCTTAATGATTAGCCAATTGGATATTTTATGTTAATCACGCGATGCATCTGTTTGAAGTGCCGATTTAAATTAAACTTTTTGTGAACTGCAACCCTAGCCCCACTAATAAGCCATACAGGCTTACAAGAGTTTCCCTTTGTAGATAAAAACTGTTCTTCCCATTCACTATTAAACTCCAGAAAAGCAATATTGTCCTCATACTTCCTTTTGGAAGTAGATGGCTTACTTAAGGCCATTACAAAACAATACTAACAGCAAGTGAATCACTATGGAAACATACAATTTTTACAGCGGAGGATAACACAGTACACACCAGTCAGTACGGCACCAAAAAACAAACTGATCAGAAAAAAGTGATTTGTGCAGACTGAGGAATGTGTCCTTGACTGCTGGTCTAGTCAGGGTGGCACTTAAAAGGGAGAGAAGGGGTTGGGATTGTAGTGGAAAGGCAAGATAAAGCTTGAGTAGTGTGAAACAATACAGCAGAGACGGCCAACTTAGTATAGCTAACATTTTAGATACTTATTTACTTGACCCAATTAGGTGATTTGTTTGTTTGTCAAATTTGTTATTGTTATATTTTGTGACTTTAGGCATGCCACTTAAAATGCTTCAGCGTGCCACAGGTTGTTCACCCCTGCCCTAGAACCTGACTTCTCGGAGGTTAGTCCAATTAAGTCACCTATATTAAAGCTATGTGCTAGTTCAAGATACAAAATGGAAATGGTATGTTTCTCACAACATTTTGCAGTCACTTTTTTCCTGTCACAGCCTAAAACACCAAAAAATACACTTTTATTTTTAATGTGCTTACAGACAAGGAGAATATGGTGACTCTTTTAACAACAATTATGAGATTAAAATTAAAGACGTACTCACCTAAGTTTGGGGAAAATATTCAGCCATATTGTGTAACGTTGACTTTAACGCATTGATCTAACAACACATGTAAATATCCATCCACATAACCTATCCATTTGTTCGAAAACTAATTCAAATCGTAAGCTAACTTTTTTACAAATGAATAATTATTGTCTTATTTTGTTTAAAACGCTTAGAAAATATTCTTATGAAATTATGCGTTGTAAACATTTTTGTTAATTTTGTATTACTTATTCTTTCAGAGAAAATATAATAATTGCTGCATATCATTAGTGCCAAACTACAATCATCTTTAAGATGTAGCCGACAGTGATGTTTTAAATATGGATGGCCAATGGGTTTCGGCTGTACAGCAAGCATGACTGTATTTACCCTACAGGTAAAGAAACAATCAAACTCATAATCATGTTTAGGCTTAAGTTACACATCTGAAAATGCCTCATTGAATAAAAATAAACATAGGCTCAGAGCCTATTATCTAATATAGTCATAGACATAGCACACATTTATTTATCATGTCATTATCATTTATCAATTCCAGGGTTCTTACAATCCTTGAAAGACCTGGAATTTAATGTGTCTCTGTTCAAGGCCTAAAAAAGTCCTTTACTTGCTCTGGTCCTTGAAAAGTCCTGGAATTTCCAGGTTTCAATATTTATTTTTGAATTGGTTGTGAAGAATGGCTGTAAAGAGCGTGATTTAAGATGCACAGGGGCAGTAAATATCTAGTGCATTCCTTTTGATCAAGCATTAGCTGTTGTCTCCTGTTTAATTTACTCTCTGCTGCTCTTCTCGCTTCTTTGATTTTATTTATTATTGCGTCGTCATCTCAGAGATATTCACGCCTATGGGATGGGATCTCTATTGAGGCAAGGGGAAACAAGTGTTAATTTCTCTGACAAATGCATTAGCTCTACTGTTGATGAAATACTATTTTGTTTTCTTTAATTTCCTATATTTAAAAATCTTAATTCATGTGCATTTGCCATTTTTTAAAGTTGCTTTAAAACTGTCATTTGTAATCATTCCTTTGAGATATTTGAATACCTATCAACCCTTTAAGAACTTATAATTACAGTTTTGCACTAAAATGCTCGCTGATAGCTATTAGTTCATCAAAGTTAGATTACTATTTTATAGTCCTCTGTTCATTAAACTTAGTGTAAAGTTATTGTTTCCCATCTATTTAAGATTTGGTATGGTTAATTTTTTTTCTAATGGCGTGTTTAGCTTTTGGCAGTACGAGAAATAACGGTTTTAGTCCTTAAATAGTTCTTAAATTTATGTATCATATGTGTGTAAGAACCCTGCAATTCAAACCATCACATTTGTTTACATTTATTATATTGATTCTTTTTATCACTATGAAAAACACAGACCCAATATAATATACCTATCAAAAAAGCTAATTTCACATTTTTTTAAAACTGCTTTTCCGCAATTGCTTTCTTTCAGATATGTGACATACACATTTATTCCAAAAAAGAAAATGGATTTATTCTTTGTTTAACTTAACACACAAGCTTTTCTCAGATATGTGACAAATGCTTTTACTACATTCATATTATTTGTTCAATTTTACACCTATCTAGTTTATGGTTTGATCAACACAACATGCATGTGCGCTACCAAATGAATTTGTGTATTATGGAACAAATCCTATGCACTAATTCTGTGGTTCCCAAACTTTGGTTCACAAACCCTCCAGGGGTTCGCATAATCTTTCAAGGGTTTTGCCAAAATATTTTTGTAACGGTGAATTTTTACAGCACTCTGTGAAGAGATGGAAAGCATTTACAACGGTTTATCATCTCACACTGAATTCAGGTGATTATCTCGAGGTAGAACTCTTACAAGATTGTTTGAACCTAAACACAGAGTTTTTGTTTTTATTGCCAACCCTCCCTTTTACAAAGCAAAGTGCATGCAAGATCAACTGTGGCTGCAGGCTTTGGCCTATTTGGCAGAAATTTTCTAAAAATTGAACAGTTTAAACTTAACTCTTCAGGGGTCAAATATCAACTTTTTACTGTGCAAGACCATATTGAGTTGCTCATAAACAAAATTAACATTTGGGAATAGCAATCAAATGGAGCGTTTTGATACCCTTTACGACTTCATAGTAGAAAATCAGCTTTCTTTAGACGAAAATGTTAATAACATCATTATAGAACACTTGAAGGGACTTGGAAAAACCTCCAGAGAATATTTCCCAGCCATGTCCAATAATAACAATTGGATTCACAATCCCCTGGTAGAGATAGCTGTTTTGAAATCCTTCACATTAAGCGCGAGTGAAAAAGAGTGGCTCCTTGAAATTTCTACTGATTTTGAATTAAAGAAAAGCTATAAATCTTTGTCACTAATTGGTTTATGGTTAAGTTTAAAGGAGAAGTTTCCAGTGCTAGAGAATAAAGCTATCACAGCTTTGTTACCATTTTCTTCTATGTATTTGAACGAGAAATATTTTTCTTCATATGCCTATTTAAAAAATAAATACAGGAACAGGCTTATTGCTGAAAGTGACTTGAGACTTTATTTATCATCTGTGGTTCCTGACATTAAAGCTCTGTGCAATCCAAAGTAAGCGCATCCTTCTCACTAAGTCACGTGAAGAGGTGAGTAGCTGTTAAAACTTAAAAACAATTTTGAAACTTAAATCGGCATGAAATTTTGTGATTAAAGAAGGTTATTTCAGTTGTGTAAAAGCAGAAATTTCTAGTACCACTTTAAAAAACATTTGAAATATAATAATATTCTGACAGTAAAGGTAAGAAAATGTTACAACAATACTTTGCTTATTTAATTTCAGTTTTAATTTTTAAAACAAATTTATAGTTATTTAAACTCCTACTTAAGTGGTTTCAATATTATATAATTATATTCGATAGGGTATCCCAAAGTATCTAACTGAGCTATGATAGGTTAATTTAAAGGTATAAACCATTTTGATTACAATTAATAACTAAATTTAATAAAAATTAGGTATAAAATTAAGTGGGTGGCTATGGATAAGGGGGTCGTGCGACTCAGATGTTTGTGAAAGGGATTCTCAAGTCAAGAAAGTTTGGGAACCGCTGCACTAACTTGTTTTGGGTCCACAACCTTTTGGATTCAAAACAATTTCTATATTATTATGTGTTTATGAATATAATTACAAAATTGAAACCGTTGAAACGAAAGACAAGTTTTCTTTGAAAGACTCTTTCCACTCATGTGCCATCTGTCTCTCTTATATCAACTACGGTATATCGTTTATTAATGCTACTAGTGAGGTTTTACATGGAACTCGGAACACGCAATTAGGGGGGGAAGGGACAAGAGGAAGGGATACGGTGGGGGTAGATAAGTATTTTTCTTTCTCTCTCTTAGGTATGAGGCAATTTTCGCTACTACCCCAGACGCAAACATGTTCTACTTACCCTAATATCTTCAGAAACTTTCACGTCACTCATATTATCGCCAACATCACTCGAAATGTTTTTACTAGAGCTGTTGTCTGACAAATTGTCCTCCAAGTTGATGATAATACTATCAAATCCTTTGCTCTAATTTCAAGTAGGGCCTATTCTTCTTGAATTTTCTTTGTGCGTGTGCACTGCGTTAAGTATTTTCCTTTTGCTATAGAGTTTAATTTTTCCTCCATGAGGCTCTTAATGGTGTTAACATTGAATGTAAGGTTCTTTTTAGAAATATAGTCCTTTACCAGTGCCCATATCAATTCTCTGGTGTTGAGATGGCGGTTGAATGGGGGTAGACATAGGACAGAATGTCTCTACTTTGCTAGCAATCTATCCATTCTATAGGTCTTAAATCGTGGTTTGTGCAGTTAAATAAGTGAATATAATTCAGGTTTGAGCATAGCATTACTGAAGAAAATATTGTGTTTCAACCATTTCATCATTATTACTATTTTACGAGAAGATGTCGGGGG
>CABFVZ010002305.1:0-76946 GCA_902151445.1 Timema monikensis | reverse complement strand
GTCTAACTGAATGTTGTGGTAGGGCGTGTTGTCAATAACTAGTATACTGTTAGGTGGCAGATAGGGGGTCATTTTATTTGCTATCCATTTGTCGTAGAATCTATATATTTTTTAAACGACAGTAAGCACCACACGCCTGCACACTACTCCCCTACATTACTGATACTGTTGGCTTGTCCTTGAAGTGGCCTACGCATGCGCGCATGCTGTTTTGCCACTGCATAATCATAACAATTCCATATTAAACCTCATCAGCTGTACAAAGCACGTAAATTAAAATGACAACACATAAAACTTTATTAGAACACATTCTAGCATATCCTCAGCTAATGGTCTAATTAGAGAATAAGAAAGGCTAAATATAATGTAAACATTATTTTAATTAAAGATATTTGGAAGCAAACAAGATATAAATGAAAGTTCATTAAATAAGACAAAGTCTTACAGAGCAGATCTAGCACCCCAAATGTTTTGTGGTACACACAATTCATACACAAAAAATAAGATCGTTTTTTACTACACAAAAACATTATACTTACCTTTTTTAGAAAGTTCTGAGAAATGACCTTAAGGGTTCCACATAAACTATAGTGAAAATAATGTTGACATAGAGCATATTAACAAACCAATCACAGGGATTAAGTTTAATTATTTTCTCTAAGAGAAAGTAAAGAACGGTGACCTTAAGAGTCCAACATAAATAGGGTTGAAGCATACTTCTTGACTAACAAACATATATGTGAAGTGAGGAAATAAGCCCGGCAGAAACAACAAATAGAAACTTTTCTTTACGAGAAAGTGGAAAAAGGTGACCTTAAGGGTCCTACCTGCATTAAATTGATAATCTTAACCTAGCCAACATAAATGACTACGTGGTTTGAGTCTACCCCGGATAGCCACCTCAACTACATGCTTGATGATTCAAAAGAAACTAGAAAATTGGCACTCCGATTGCAGTTATAATTAAACATAAGATAACCATTACTTGCACCAAATTCACAGGTAAACAAGGGAATTATTTTAACCAGAAAGATAAAATAATTAGAATAACAATAATAGATTTATTATAACTGAAAAATAAAATATATGTTTGATTACAATAGATATACAAGAACATAAGTCAAAAGTTCCAAATTAATACTGTCTTGTTACGATACGGGCAAACAATAGTTCTAGGCGGCAAGATCAAATGCAGTAGGCTTGAAGAGCAATGTTCAATAACAAAACAGCTGGACTGATGCCAGGCTACAGTCAGGTGATTCTAAAAGAAAAACAGTGAGGTAATTACAAACAAAAGATAACTGGAAATCATATAATATAGTATTATGAACACATTTATAATTTAATTGCTTGATTAGGACTTAAGAAAAATCCTTAAGAGACATTGGATAATGAATAGCAATAGAAAGGTTAGTTGATTACATTGGTAGATGGCTAACATACAGGTGTCTACACAAAATAGTACTATGGCCGGTCCTTTCCCTATTGGTACTGCCAGAGCATTCAATAGTACATGTATTTAATGACCCACTCCCTGGGGTACAACACTAATTTAATTCACACAAAATCAAAATCTAGTCACTTTGACTGAAACTAGAAATCGAAATACAGAAGGACTTAATAAACATTTTCTAGTTTTTAAACTAGACATATGTCAGATGGATTTATTAATGTTGCCTCTATACTTAGGAAATCTGAGAGGATTTTCCTCGGCGGCGCGGTGGTGAGAACCACGCCCAATACTCCATGGCCACCGGTTCCTTAGTAGATTAAGGTATCAGAGGTTCCTTCTTCGATGATACATTGTGATAAAATGCCCTGAAATGAATCTGAGACTCACTTATTTTATACCCTTTCTCTGACTAGAACGGAACAAAAAGAAATAAATAAAAAAAAAGCGTAAAAACACAGGTGATAATAGGGGGGACTGGAGCTTGAGGGGTGAGGTAAAGGGGAGGTTCGAAGACATGCCGCCACAATAGTGGCCCTCGAGGGTCGTGGGAGTGAGCCTAACTTAGTTAAGTTCTTTTTCATGTCAGGTGATATAGTGAGTGGATGTGTTTGGAAGCACCCTGTTGCCATACTTGTTGAATATTTTGCTAGAATGCATGTTGGCGGTATCCGATCCCATCCAGTCACGGTAAATCTTGAAGTATATTATTCCTGAGTGTATCAGCTTTAATTATCTTCTATGGATTCCACTATTATAAGTTTAGTATTTTTATGCAGATTTTTATTATTAAAATCCTTTGTAGTATTTTCTATTGGAAGCACGTTGATTATATCCGAGTCCATCCAGTCGCGGTGAGTAAGTTTTGAAGGATATTATTATTAAATATCTCAAATCTAATTCCTTTGTAGTATTTTCTATTGGAAGCACGTTGATTATATCAGAGTCCATCCAGTCGCGGTGTGTAAGTTTTGAAGGATATTATTATTAAATATCTCAAATCTAATTCTCTTCTTTGGATTTTGCCAATATAATTATTATAATTTCATATTTTTACATAGCCTAATTGTGTAGGTGTCAACTTTACATGATTGACATGCTACATACTTATCGACAGGATAGTAAAATATTACTTAACCCATAAAGGTTTGATAGTGCAAAATAACATGTGAACAAGGCAACACAAAATTATACCTGAAAAAAATTAAACCCACTCATAATGTTTGCTGGTGTCAGCCTTATACATAATAAAAAATGAAATTTAACCTAATACAACACTGCCTCCTCCGGTGAATTAGTTTAACAAGTTATCACTATAGTGTCTTACATATTAACATATATGAATTTAGATTAACAAAGTATGAGCCAGCTCGACCGCTACTCCTAGCAACCCCTCTTGAGTTGGCCAAATATGACACAAGAACTACTAGACCTGTCCTTAAAGAGATTATGACATTTTCAAAACATGAAGCATATCAGAAAAAGGGCCTGTCCACAGGGTCAATCCTCAGCTTTGTAGAAATAGAAGTGTGCTGTAGTAGGGAAAGAACATGATGTAAAGTGGAAGGGGGGAGGAGGAGGGAGAAATGTTCGTTCATTGACACCTTCAACACTTATTCAGAAATCGTTGCTAGTTGTATGGGTCTTCCATTTCTACCTAACAACCCAAGCCATTGAAAGTCTGGATACGCAAGTGCTGGGTCTCAAACATGCGATATTGCACATAGATCATCCCGCTCGATGAGCTTTGTCATCCGTGGGCTGGAAGACACTTTAATCGGTGCACACGTGCCCATCTTTGCGCAGGTGGTGGATATCTCTAGGCCTGGACTTGCCGGTCAGCGACTCAGGTCACCATGGCAACAGCCTCAGCAGTTACTGCTGGCCCACAGTATAGTATTTACTAAAGAACATTCTTCGCATGCTACATTATCATTGTAAATTGATTTAAATTATACATTGCCTTAAGCTTTAATTTAAATAGATCATATTTTCTCAATGACTTAACAAAAAAAAAATGAATCTAATAGCAACATTTTCATTTGATGGAATTTATTATTGGTATTGATAACAGCCATTCACGGGGCACATGATAAATAAGCTATATTAGCCTGAACCCCAGAAGTCCGAAATTTCAGATAATTGAAGACACAATTTAAAAAAAAAATGAAAATAATAGCTTAGGAAATATATTTTATTGCTAACAAACTAATCTAAAAGTGAATTAAAAAATAGCAATAATGATTAACTAACAACAATTAGAGCAAGGTAAAAATTGTCTATATACTGTTCATGTGAAACTATAGTATGTATTACATGCTATACATCAGTTAAATGAATGTAAATATTATCTACACATGGAAATAAGAACTCACTGTCTCCCAAAGACTCCTCTGTATTTCCCCGCTTAAACTGAATTTCTGCTACTGTCTGTACAACCTTTGGTCCCAATTAGTTCAGATTAATAAGGCTCTAGTTGAAAATGACACCTGGACATGGAAATTGGGTCCGAATTTTGATTCCTTCTCCCAGGTTTAATTTTGAAATCATGTTTAATTCACAACATTTTCAGATTTGTGTTTGTCCTAGTTACCATGTTTCTGAACATAAGACTTTTTATAGCCCATCGTTTAATAGCAAATATATGCTAACAGTTGGTACAAATACACGTCTAAGTGAATAAAATATTGACATTTTATTTTGGAATCTTTGATAATTGCAATTTAAAAAAATACACTTATATTTGAGTATGCAGTAAACTCCCTTAATAGCTGACACCTTTTGGGATAAAAAAAATGTCTGTTGCTAATAAGTGTCTATTATTTGGAAAAATATATATATTTTTATAAATCATACTGCTTGAACTTCTATTACTGTGGATATTAACTAGAACATTCCAGCTGCTGCATTGTACAGTATTTTATGCGGGGTAATATGACAAATGTATTGTGGCTTGGCTTGTACAGATAGCATTATACACAGAATAATACTCAACTAAAATGAAATGTGAACAGTAGACCTTCTGTATTATGGGCCTGTATGTGTGCACAGCCCAGACTGAACTGATGGAACAACCCCTGCTGAAGGATCGGAAGGGGAGGGAAGTAGGAGCTTGACATACCTTAGTCATTACTATGTAGGCTATTTTAAAAACTTTCTCTAGAGGAGGAAATTAGGACTGCTCACACTACACACGAGTTACTGAATTCCTGACATTCATACATCAAAAGACTGTATATGGACTGTTTTCAAGTTTGGTCAGCTGTTTAGAGATTTGTGTGAATATGCGTCTCTAGCAGTCTCCACTTCTGTTATTAAGAAAGTTCATTATTGGGAAGTTGTTTCACCGTAAGAGTCAATATTATTTTGCTGGGAAAATTTAAATTGTCTGTTATAGAGAAGAATCTGCTCTTCAGAGGTTTTGACTTGTACAAATTGATGCTCAATTCAGATGATGTGGACACACATTCCACCACATAGCTATCAACCACACGTGCTCACCACATTCTTGCTATAAATAACTCAACTAGAATTTATGGCTATAAGTTGGGCTGCATCAACACAGTGCATCGCACCACACCACCATTAGTGTGAGAGACCCTTAAAGGCATAGGCTTTGCTAGCTCTTATTTATTGGGGGGAGACGAATTTAGCCAAGTGCGTACACAGTATTTTTGGGTGTAAGGGATGAGTGTTAAAAAGGGGGATGGGAGGAGACTTGCAGTAGCTCGTAACGTTCCTAAATCAAGTCTTAATATTTTTTTGCATTGCAAAATTTATAAAACATTTTAAAGTGTTTTAACACATAATTAAGGTTGTTTCTATTAGAAAATTTAAAAGACTCAATTAAGCCGGAAGTCTAGACATGACGAGAAACAAAAAAAATACTACATAAACTTCTTTTCCTTGGTTATGGCCCTGGAAATAACAAATTTTCCTTTCACATTAAACAAAAAATAATTATTTTTTACTAAATGAATACCAAATATGTAATATGATAACCTATTTAGCTATTGTATTAATTATAATATTTTACCTTAATCATTAATGCAAGGATCCAAGCATGGGTCTTCTTTTTTCATTTTTTTGTATAAAATACTTCACTGTTTCTTTTATATCGATGCTATCCAATATGTCTTTGTGTACATGACAAACTGCAACATGATTTAGTAGTTTTTTTTGTCATACTTGATCTTAAGTAGGTTTTTAGTCTATGCAATGAACTAAAACTTCTTTCTGTCTCACAAGATGAACTTGGCAACACAAGTAGTTAACAAACTAATGTTTTGACATTTGAAAACAATTTCCTAACTTCAGGTACTATTGCACGGAAAATGCAAAGTGTCTCCTCAACACACAAAATCTGATTTTGTCTTAGAAACATTTTAAGCTCTACTTTTAAAGAGGTTGTGTTGATCTCAGGGTATTTACTGATATCACTATTCACTTCTCCTGCCATCAAAATATTTTCTAATTCAAGTTCTGTTTTATTCCTGATTGGTTGAACCTATTATCCAAACCACTTAATGCAGTATCAATTATTTTCTAGTATTCCTGCCTATAATATGCGTCAGCAGATGTTCATACATATGCTTGAGCTGGACCAGAATATCGCTTTGATGGCTTATGAGTTCTTGAAACAACAATTGGATGTAGATCATAGCTGTCTACCTTTGCTTTGAAAACTGTCCATCACTTCTCAAAGCCACTATGCTTTTGAAACAATGTAAACTGATTTTACTAGCCCAGAAACTGTTTTATTTCAAGCTTGCAGTTCTGTATCCAAAATCTCCAGATGAGCTATTATTTATTTACCCAAGAAAAAGACCAGATATGTTGTTGCACTTTCAAAATTATGTAATAAGCCACCAGCTTGTACATGATTATTTTCACTCAAATCTTTTAGAGTTTTAATATCAACTCATATTTGTCAACTATTTCCTGTATCTGAGACTTTCTGTATATCCAACGAGTTGGACAAAGCAGCTTTATTTTATATTAGTTTCTCACTGGTCCGTTTCCATCGTCTTATTGTATATGGAAAAATTTTGTTTTTGCTCTCAGTGATTGGCTAAACATAACACCAAGTTGATCGGCTCACTGCATTGAATTTTTTACAGTACGTGATGCATCACAAGTGTTTTTCATTATTAAGTTAACACAGTGCATGCGTTCCACAATGTACAAAAGGAACTAAAGGTTGTTTTTCTGTTATTAATGACTGCACACCCTTCTTAAAACCACTCATATTTGCTGCACCATCATAGGTTTGTCCACGTAAAAACTCTAATGGTAATTGTAGACGTGTCATTACATCATACAATATAACAGAAATTGTTTCTCCAGTTGTACTTTTAGCTTCATATAAACCTAAAAAACTTTCTTATGCCTTTAGATTTGCATCAATCCAACAAACACAAACACTTTCTTATTCAAGTCCAGACACATCTCTTGTTTTGTCACAAATAAGTGAAAACATAATAGGCGTACTTGTTTTTATTTTATCGCAAATAGTTTTAACTATTTCATTTCCAAAGAGTTGTAAAATTTCATTCTGGATTTCTGGATGAGTCATTTTACCACATTCTTGTTGTTGCCACTTCATTAGTTTAGACGAATTTCCAACTCTTAGCTTTAAGAGTTGCATTAGGTTCCCTTTGTCATTTGAATGGCTTCTTAAGGCAAAGCCCTGTCTTGCAAGATAACGCATGGAACTAACCATATTTAGTAAACTATCACATGCAATCTTATGTTCTACTGCTTTAACACTGGACAAGGTTTCTTCTTTTGGAGATTTTAAGTGTGGGTGACTCAATACAACTAGCATGTGGGCAGAAGATTTTTCATGAATTTTGAATTTTTCAATAATTTTTTTCCAGTTTCTTAAACCTTTTTCTGCAAATGTAGAATGCATTTCGGGTGCTAAAGATTTATTTGGGCTCACATACTTATATCGGCTACAATAAAAACAGCATATTCCATCAATATAATTTAATATTTGCAGCCATTTAAAATCATTGAACCAAGAAGTTTGAAATCTAAGACAATGACCATTCAATTGTTGTACCGTAAACCTATTGAGGAGAATCCCTGGTTGGTGAGGAGCATTCATATTGCTATTGTCAATATCAGGAATAAAAGAACGGCTACCTTTATTATTGTATTCACTCTTAATTTTTTCAGAAATGTCTGCACTTTTATTCCAATTGGTGGAACAGCTTGGTTCACAATCCAATGAACGCTTTGTTTTGATTAAAAATTTGTCCATTTTAAATTGAAGTGTGCTTCACAACAAAATTAATCTTATAATATTACTACAGACCTACAGTAAACAACACAAGAAAATAACATATCACAACAATAATCCCCCAAAAATATCTAATATTAATACGAGTAACAGAACCGCATTTGAAAATTATTCAACATTTCCCGAATTTTACAATAGAAAAACTAAATGCCAACTGAGTTTCTGTTCACTAAGGTGTGTGTAGTAGCATTCCCAGTTGATAGTTGAAAACAGCAGGGTGTGAGGTTTTGAAAGATGGGATTGGTTAAATAAAACTGTTTGTGACAGTTCTGAAAACAGATTTAGGGAGAAACCTGTTGACTTGGCAACACAGGCTGGCACTAATCGCTGAAAATGTTGAGGAGATATAAAGGGTATAATTCCTCCTAGGAAAATGAAGGAGCCAGAAAGAGAAAGGAACCATTTCCAAGACAAATGTAAACTACAAGTGGTCTTCTCTAATGATTCTCGGAACTTAGAAAGTAAAGTGTCAATCATTATTACTAAGAAGTTGGGCTGCAAAATATATACTATCAATAACAAAAATATGTTTTACTAGCATTTTTAACATTGAAATTGACTTCTTTACATCCCCACTGTGAGAACCAGTTTTTCCCAAATTCAATACTTTATTAAAAGTTTCCTATTTGAGCAGATTATTGGGGGAGGGGACGGGTCCCCCAATCCCCCCTGCTAACGACGCCCATGCTTAAGGGTAGCACGGAACAGTCATCTATCTGTCCTACTATTGTTGCATTTGACTCACCACTACTTTACTTTACATCCATTACTGTTTGCAGTCTGTGGCCTGGGTCAGTTTTTTATTAACTTAAGACTAGAACAGTCACAACATCCAATCCCCGGCTGTTAATTCATCACTGTGAAAGGGTAAATCCATATTTTCATCAATGATAAATTTTTGGCCATGCCATTAATCAAATTCGGGGCACTTAGTTTGGTAAACAGACATGCTACTGACTGAGCTAAGGTGTCAGATGACTCACCACTACTACCAGTTTAAAACATATGTCCTTTTGTATTGTGATAATTGCTAGCAAAAATAAAAAAAATATTTTTAAATGTGTATTCAAAGTGTTTGGAAAGGTAATTTTCTATAGTGGGGGTGTAAGAAAACTTTTTTAAATAAACAACAGTTAAAAAATTGTTTAAGGGTGAAATGCATTAAAAAAAAAAAGGCAAACCATTAGCAATGTGTCTGAAAAAATCTGTTTTAAACATTTCTTATGGCTTTCACAAAGAATATGAATTGACTTTACATGGATGAGGGAAACATCTTAACCAACCAACACTCTGACCAAGGAACTCGAAAGTTTATGGCCGCCAGAATGTAAGATCACCATTTTAATCTTATCCCGAGACACTTGTGTCCTGCTACCCAACTACCACATGCTAGTTTTAAATAATTGCTGGACCACGCCATTATCTAATTGATTGTTGACCTCTAAGGTAAAAATAAAATTTGCTTTCTTTCATTTTGCGTTTTGGGCTTTTATTGTTTTTTCATTTAAGATATTTTATTTTTTAGATGAGGCGACCAAATTTTGATGTAGTAAAGTTTTGTCGCAAGCTTCGTAACTCTAAGCATCCACCATATAAATGTCCAATATTCAAGTGTGGCAAGATTTACAAGTCTCTGTGTGGGTTACAATATCATCTTTTAAAAACTGACCACAATGCTCCTGAGTCAGTCAGCCCTGTGATCACCATGAAGCCAAGTATGTTTTTTTTAAATTTATGTGTGCATGTAAGTTTTTAATGTTTGTGTTAAAGCTGGGTAATAAAAGTGTACATAACACAGACTACTTTTTTTATGGACTGTGTAATTAGAAATGACAAAACAAAAAAATCATCAAACTGGTTAATTTACAGTGTTGAAGTAATCAATGTTCTAACAGAAGAAGTCAAAAACTATATAGGGTATTAAACAACAGATTAAACTTGTGTTAAAACTAAACAAGATTTTAACAAACTTTGAAAAAAAAAAATCTACCTAAGACCAGTCTGCCAAGCAGGTGTGGTGTTTGTTTTGGTTAGAGCATCTTATTGGCAGATTAACCTGTGCATCTTACTAACTCTCTGTGGTATATCCATACAATCCATGCAAAACTTTGGTTTAAAGTTTTAACAACCAAAATGTGTGTGTTTGGGAATGGTCTCTCTTAGCTCAGTGGTAAACCAATATTTAATTTTTATTCAACACTGCATCTCACTTACTATTTGTACAGGCTATATGCATACTAATCACGTCAATGAGCTAGGGATGAGGAAGGTTGAATTTAGAGGAAGTGTACCCACATTTGTGAAGGGACAGTGAAAAACTATATTTAGAAAAACCACCCTCATTACACCCGACCAGAATTCGAACCCTGATTTCATTGTCATTTGCACTGTAGTCTAACATGAACTTGACACCTGAGACTATGCGGCCACCCACCAAAGCAGCTGGGTAAGCCAATAGATGTCAACACTATCACAGGGTATCCCCTCCACAAGGTCTATTAATTCCAAAACTTAGTTTGTGCTCATGTTAAATATGAATACAAAATAGGTAAAAAAAAATTGTTTTCATTGACTGAATTTTTTTTAAAAATATTTGTCTGACTTTCCCCTTACCACTTGTCAAATGTTTAAATTGATTCTTAAAGGTAATAACACCTTGATAATTTGAAATCACCAATTTGATATGCTAATTATTTAAAAAAGTTGGTGGTACACAATTTTATTTGGTGGTATGTATTGTACAATGCAAACCGAGTAAACTCTAAAGAATACAGTCTATACTCAACTAGTTTAGCATATTACTGGAAATCTACAGCTTTCTAGTAATTTCCATTCTGAGTTCTGACAAGGTATAGTCAAAAACCAACCCCTCTTAGTTCCTGAGACCTTGCCTTTGCACTAGAATAGATGAAGATTCAGGGGGGCGGTGGCAAAATAATTACCGTAACTTAATGTTTGTGACTCATTTATTTTTATAAACTTAATATTTAAACTGTGTCAGTTACATAAAACATATAAAAGTTTCCTTTCTTTACTAGGCCAAGGGGTGTGCGGGATTCTTGTGGGAAAAAATATTTCTCGTTCTTGACTCGATTGTTGAGACAGATATGTTATAATCTCTAAAATTTCAAGAAAAGTTTGGCAATTGTTCTTCCATTCCTGAAAATTTTAAATATTTGGTAGTTAAACTCATTTTTATGTTTGCTATTATTTTTTTTGAAATGGGAAGGTATATTTATTTGATTTATTTTGGTTAGTCGATTAATTTTATCTCTCACTTAAAAAAAAATATATTTTAAATTAATACAGTTCAACTAGTCACCCGTCTTGAAGTGTTCTGCATTCTCTATAGCATTAGGCCTACTACTCTTAGACAAAGAATCAAATCTATAGCCAGCAAGAACATGTATTGCTGGTTGCGATCACCAAGTCAAGCATGCATAGTCTAGAGGTACTAATTATATTTCATGTTCTAGCTCCTTAAATGCTATTCATGTTTAATATGTTGGGTCAATCTCGCTTACACCTACATGACTATACTATTTTTATCTTCACAATGGTAATGCCTTTAAAATAACTTGAGTCATGCTCTATTTACCTCATAACCCAGCCTTTTGAGTGGCTGAGATATTCCAAAACTGAAGGGTTCCTGCCATTATGTTTAGAATCAATCCAATAAATAGCACTTATGTAATAATTAATTGAACACAATTCAATTATTATATTTGCCCAGTTCATTAGGCTCTTTGTGCTAACCTTGTGTGTAGAGCATACTACAAAACCACAGTCTGAAGGTTGCACTTGCATACAGCCAGTACCAACAACACTAAGCACTAGACCCACAGATGGGCATGTAAAAATGGCGTCAGTCTTCTATTTTGCTGTTGACAGAGACGTCAGATTTCATATTCCGTCTGAGTGTACTTAGGTTTTTTTCCCTAAATTGTTTCCTACTTTTCCGCCATTAAAAATGTAATTACAAGTCCTCCATATTTTCTTTTCAATGGCCCTACACCATTAGTGTAAGTATGCGACTATACCACAAAGTTAGTAAGATGCACATGCTAGTCTGCCATCAAGTTACTCTAACCAAAACAAACAACACACCTGCCAAGTAAACTGGCCTGCTGTTGATCTTAGTTAGATTTTTCTTCTTCAAAATTTGCAGAATTATGGTTTGGTTTTAACAATCAAGTTTAACCTGTTGTTTAATTTCCTACATAGTTTTTGACTCCTTCTGTTAGAATGTTGATTACTTCAACAACGTTTGAAAAATATGTAAATTAATCAGTTCAATATTTTTTCAATTATAATTACGCAGCCCATAAAAAAAAAAGTCTGTATTATGTACACTTTGTTTACCATGTACAGTATCAAAGTTACCTTGCATTATTCAACTATCGAAGGGCCATAGTTAATAATAAGATAGAGTTATAATATAATTCCTCAGGGTAAGACTGCTTTCAGGGTAAACAGAGTGCACATTACCGACTTTTAATTCATCTAAATAAATTTGAAACTTGTTTAATTCGTTTGTAATCTTATACACCCCTTCATTAATTATTATCACTAAAAATAAATCTGGTTCTAACAAGTACAGTAACTATATCTTTTTTTTTTTGCCAGTTCGCAAAAAGGAGTGTGGACCGGTGACCATGCAACCTCAGTTATCCACTATGGAGCAGCAGACTCATGAGGGTCTCACATATTCTCAAACTCAGAAAATGGTGGAATTTAATCTAGATGGAAAGATGGTCCAAGTCAGTATATATGAAGAGCTGGAGGTTGTATCATCAAGCAGACAGTATGAGGACTCGATACACACTGGGAAAAACAGAATGGTTTGTATGACTTTCCGTTTTGTGCAAGTATGGTTTAAGAATTTTTTTAAAGAATGTGAGTAATTACTTTGACCTTAAATACGAGTATATATTTAAAACTTATAAATATGTTAAGGTTTAGGTGGGGGTCGAAGGTAACCCAAGTTAAGGTCAGTATTCTTTCAGTTTTTACAACAAAACAACTTTATAACTTAAATAAATATACTATTGCTTCAGTAGATATGTTGAGTTTAATTTTCTAAACATACATAGTAAGGTTAACAGTTCTTGGATAATTGTTTAAATTGAGATAAAAAGTCTTGTTCAAATTTTGTGATACTCATGACAAATATAGAAGAACTGCCGACACTACAATGATGTGTAGAAAATTAAACTAAACCTATCCAATTGAGCAATATTTGATTCAATTTGTTCAAAAGATTTTACTATAAAAACTTTAAAAATACTTACCATTACTTTTGTTCTAGTCCACTCCACCATGAACCAATTGTTTTCTATTTAGTAAATAAATCATGGCCAAGTGTATTAAGGACATTATTAATATAACTGGTTTTCTACTTTATTTTCCCCACAAATGTGGGTATATTTCCTTTAAATTCTACCTTCCTCATTTGTTTCCCCCATTTTCACAATTAAAATAGTTACAGCCCAGACCTGTTTAAAGGCGCAGTGAAAAATGAGCAAATAACAACACAGCTCACTTCTGTATCTATATCATATCAAACTTTATTATTTACTTGTTTTAATGAGATTATTGCAGAGCAATCAACTTGACTTGGTTGAGTGGTTAGAGTATCATACTTCAAAGATGAGGCCAGATAGTTAAATTATTACGTGCAGTGTATAAAAATACTAAATAGTAATGGCTATATTTATTCTGAGAAAATATTACTAGCTTATAAAAAATCTCAAATCTGAATTAATGGATTAGTGTAGTCTCCAAATAACTATTACGATTTTGTTTTTGTCCAAATAACACTAATGATGGTGCAACATTTGGAGACACTATTTAAGATAGAAATAAGTAATTTGAACTTTAAACATTCTGTTAAATATACATTTTAAAACCTAATAAATAGGGCTGGGCCAGGGGCGGATCCAGATCATTTTCATAGGAGGGTCATAATTAAGAAACCTCCTTCCTAACCCTAAATGACTTAAAACTGCTAAATGTAACAAACAAACAAAAAAAATATTCAGAGTGGGGCGCATGACTCAAACAGAGTAAAAATGATCTGAAAACAAATGATTGTTACTCATTGACTCGCAACCCACTTGGTTGTGGAATTTAAAACAGGACATCTGCCTTCATCATTAGCTTACAGTAGAAGTGATGCTTTTATTATATCTTTGAAAGTTCATAAATAGGAAAAGACAGGGATATTAAGATTAAAGTAGAAGATAAATGTGATATTACAATTTAATTTTAAGCAGTAGTTATTGTTACAACAAATAATCATCCAAGAAAGTGATATTTAGATATATTAAAAAAAAAAATCTTTGTTCAAGAAAAAATCTGAAGTACACCTAAGCTAATATTTAAGTTTTACTTTAAACTTTAATTTATGTTTATCATGGTAACTATATAAATTATGCGTTAAAAGTTTGCTTAATAAATTTTAAGTTATCTGCACACATATATTTGGAGGCTATAAATATCATGAATACACTAAACCAATATTAAGGCCCGTATGCAAGAACGATGTTGGATTATGAGAAAAGGAGGAGAAGAGGCGGAGTCAGCTACTCCTGAAGAAGGCAGCTGCGTCGTGCTAGAACATCTGGCTTGAGTCACTCAAGGTCACGTGAATAAATTTACGCAGGAGTACCACACCCCGAAGGGAAAAAAAATCTCTACAACCATTGCCTTCTAAAGTGTCGATTGTGCTTGTAAAGTTTGATAGTCTGCTTAAATATGTCCGCGCGTTGTTGGAAACATCGTAGTCCGTAGTTAATTAAGAGAGTGTGGTGAAGTGAGAAAGAGAAATGGTATTTATTAGAATTAATTAGGTAGTTTACAACTGTCAAATTAAAAAAAAAATGATGTTAGGACCATCACAGCTAAGAAGAAAGCGTGGGAGCAAATTACTAGGATTTTTAAATCTTTCCGTAACCTCCAAAAGGTGAGTTTATTTTTATCTTACATTATTTTCACTTTAATACGTTATATAAAATGACGTATATTATTTGAGTAATTGGATCGTCTATAGAAATAAACACAAGTAAAGTCAAATCTTTAAACATATTTCTTATTGATGGTAAACACAAACGTCAACTTACCCAAAAAATATTTGTAGGCCTATGCTATTAATTTGCCTAGGCCCTAGCGTTGATAAGTTTTATTCCCTTTCTCTCTAGGCCTAGCATTTATTTTTGCATAGTATAAGTTGAAACAAAAGGTGTTTTGAAATTCTAAGAACGAGTGGAATTCATATATTAATGAACCAAACTACTCTTTACTCCTAACTTTATGTATGTTGTCTACTGGTAGGTCTAGTAGGCCTGATTTAGCACTTTAGACCAGTACTATCTTAGGCTAGTTAACCTTCAATATAATATTTTTGTACTAGGGCTAGACCTAGTCACAAAGGGAACATAGTAACCTATATCAGTACCAAACAATCCTAACTAAACTAACAAAGTCGTCCTCATAAATAGAACACTATTACAACACAGAAACATACATTATTACCATGAAGTTTATAAAGACAACAAATATCATAAAATGCTACACTGATTATTAGAACCAGTATATTAATATAGCCAGCTGTATAGTGGGAACTTTCATTAATATAGGCCTTTATGATAATTTATAATAACAATTAGTAATCTTTTCTTGTTTGATAACAAAGACACCTCAAGTTGACCTAGTTGGAACTGTGTTTATATTATATTGTTAATAATTTTAGAACTCTGGTTCACCTGCGCAGACATTGGGACATTGTCAAGTCAAGAAGGAAGAGGCAACTAGTCGAAGAGACAGTGGAACTGATGAGCACTGGACGAGGGCCCTACAATTCTCACAAGCCATTATGTTCCAAGGTCGAGGTGGTAGCCCCCCCCCCTCCCCCACTTTAACTCGGACATAACTGCTGCTCTGAGGTCTAGAGGTTACATCACTACCATTTTGGAGTATCTCGATACAACAGGTAGGCTATGTGAGATATTAAAACTATAAAGTTCATATTTACAGAGGGATACACACACATAAACAGATTGTATAAGTTTATTTATATTTATAAATATAATTTGAATTAAGAAAGGTAGGCCTACTATTTACTGTTTAATAAACAAAATATTGATACACACATACAAAATAGATGTAAGCTTCATGATAGTAAACAGAAAATTAACAATTCTTTACAAAATTAATTACATGATTGTTATAAACATTCTAATTCCTGAAAAACGACTGTTGACTTTAATCTGAATGGACATGTCTAGTATTAGTGGATGGAGTCTTTAAGAGCATATAATCCACACATGTCGATAAGTTAGGCCTGTCCTTTGAATCTTGTTTTAGCTACCATACATAACATGTGTGTCCTTCTTATAGTGAGTGTTAGGTTTAAGATGTAGGTATGTGTTTAAAAAAATTATAATGTGCAATATCAATCAAACTTGCATCTGTTGACCTGCAATGCTTTGAATGTTAAATTACATTTTCAAAAAGCTTGTTTGAAAATGTAATTTAAATGTTTATAATTAAAAGTAATTTGATGATTATGTGCATTGACACCCTAATTTAGTATTCTAGCAAAAAGGACTTGCAGAAAACATGCCATAAAAACATTTGTCTGTGCAGTATACAATGGTAAGAATGTTAACACATTATTAGTGTTATTCTTTGATATTATTGGAAGTATCAGCTGAAGACCATATGACTTGACATCTGACTTATGAAAGATATTTTAGTAAAATCTAAAATTTAATAAAACCTTCCCATTTAAACAGACTAGCTATGCTTGTTTTGTTCATACTATCCTTTATTTTTCAGATTTCCCAAGTACAAGCAGTCTCATTCTGTTGCTGCCATTTCTTACACCAGCAGTTCAAGTCTTGGTTAACCTTTTCACATCACCTGCATCCCTCTTGGGGACCTCAGACCTTTAAATTTGAATATTATATGTAAAATAGTTGACAAAACATTCAAAACAATTATACTATTTCCACATTTATTGTTAACACTATTATCTTTATATCTGCATTCAAGTGAATCAATTTTCCTTTCGATGAGCTAGAAAGTGTTGAATTTAGAGTGAGCTATGATAGATGAACACTAAGTTGTTGCTGCGTAGTTAGACTTAGGGTTAGGAATCTTTGTTGATTACTTTTGACATTTTTGTGATGGATCTATTTCTCCTGAATAATAAATACCGTAACCTGATTTTTTTCACCAAGAAAGCAGACCTATAAACTAAAACACCATATTCAATTTGTTGAAAACACTTTTGTTTACTATGTTTAAATGTTCCGATAGATAACCAACCTTTATCTCTTTATATAGACCTGTTATAGCTAGGTAGTTTAAATTAATTTTACATAGTAAATTACTGTTTATTAATATTTTCTACATTTAACTTGCTATTAGGTCTCAAATTATGAAACATGAAATTATAGGATTTAAGAATTGAGCCTAGATGTTTCGGCTCTAGAATTTATAAAACTACCAACATTTTCCCATTTGTTGAAAATAACCCTAATATGAATATTGTTTTTAAGTGATGTGTAGTAAAATTCAAATTCTAATATACATTGTGTCAAGATCGATCACCCTACATTAACCTATAAAATGTAAATATATCTACATTCTTATGTTATAAAGTGATTAGGGAACTTTTCACTTCTGCTCTAGAGGGTCTCTGGGGTACTTGATTTCTTGTTAACCACTTATGATGTTGCTAAGGACTGCAGGTATCTTAATTCAGCATAGCAAATTAAATTTTGACAATTTATATATATTTTGTCTGGCCAATCTCTAGTGTTTATCTTTTAAAATAAAACTGACCATGGAAAACTGATTATAATTATTTCCATTCCTTAGCAGGGTGGTTTATTATTTTTCATCCCAAGATCCAAATTTGAGCATCTGTTTGCACCACAGGCCGAAGATATATTCAGTAGTTAAATCATAATAATATAGGCTCACAAACAACACTTAAAAATTATTTTTAATATTATATTAAATAAATTATATTTGGAAGAAGGTAAAGAAAAGTTTGATAGAAACATAAAAAAGGGGCAAGTTATATTATAGTTATTAGAGTTATATTATATATTAAATAAATTGTAATTCTGTCATAGATAAGTATTAATATATCAAAAATATTTTATGAAATATCTGTCACTTTCACTGAACTTAGCATTATTAAATCATATATTATACCGATTTTTATCACTCAAATAAATGCACAATGAGATACAGCCATGAGCTTTTCTAAATAAATGTTATTTGAATCATCAGGCCTTCTTCCAATATTTGCTTGGTAAATATTAAAGGAAGTGGGAATTCAATAGTGTATAAGGTCAAATTATTTTGGTTTGTATACGCTACTATTATGTTGAATTGAACTTTAACAATATTGCATACAACATGTTCACTAAATGTGTTACAAATCATCCAACATGATTAACACTAAGCCCACCTCGGTGGCGTAGTTGGCTTACGCGCTAGTTTTGTGTTGAGCTAGACCACCGAGGACAGGAAGAT
The DNA here is from genome assembly GCA_902151445.1 of Timema monikensis. NCBI lineage: Eukaryota > Metazoa > Arthropoda > Insecta > Phasmatodea > Timematidae > Timema > Timema monikensis. Next base: position 58,638 of record CABFVZ010002305.1, on the reverse strand, counting down.
TTGAGGTTCGAATCTTGGTCGAGTGAACTGGGGTGAATTTTCCTAAATGGTTTTTCACTCTTCATCCACACAAATGTGGGTTCACTTACTATAAATTAAACCTTTCATATTCCTAACACATTACTTATTGTAATTAGTATTTAGGCATACAACCCGAATTGGTAGTAAGTCATAGTGCTAAAAAAAATGTCTATTACATTATTATTATTACTATGGTACTTTGGTGTCAATTTGCTTGGTTACAGTACCTGTAATCTGAGGTAAGAAAACATTCAGGTTTACAGCTCCAATAACAGTAAAAGAAAATTAAAACTGTTGATTTCAAAATTATTTATTAGGCCTCACTGGCAAGCAGTACAATCATCATGTTTTTTAACACACAATGTTTATAATAACCACATGATATGTCCTCTTTTAACGATCAGTGTCGAAGCAGCTTGTATTATGTTCCGTCACACTTGGCACGGAGTGTATCATGGCCTACCACTACAGCCTGTGTAAAGTTTGTGTCTTGATATTGTGCAAGTATAAACATTAAAATAAATAATTCACTTTTGTGGCCACATGGTCTAAAATGTCAAACTTACAAAAAAAAACTAGACTGCTGAAAATGGGGAGATCATGGTTTGAATCCCAATCAAGTCTACCGAGGGTGGTCTTTCGTAAATGATTTTCCCTTTTTCCTTGCAAATGTGTATACACTTTTTAATCCAAACTTCATCCCAGAAACAATGTAATCAGTATGTATGCATATAACCTGACCAGATAGTATTACACAGTGCTAAACAAATATAAATAAGAAACCGACAGGATTGTGTATACGATGGCTGATAAAGATGGTACAACTAATTGTGTGTGTACTTTGGTATAAATATTGGTGTGTGTGAATTTTTTACTAGTAAGTTTAAAATGTAAGAATTTACAGTTGAATTTACGTAACAATACAGCCACCTTAGAATAAAGGGATTAAAAATCTACTCCTTTGTAGAACAAAGATATTAGTTCCCTCTCCCTCATTGGGACATACTTTAGCGTCAAAATGAGCAGTGTTAACCTGCTAGTTTGCCCCATGCTGCATCTCATTAGAGGTCTGTAAGGCCAAGATGATGTATAGGAAATGTAGTCGATGAAAGATGTCCACATTTAGTACATGTGTTTATACAAGAAGTCTGTTTCTAACGGAACATGGAACCAGCTATAGTCACATTACCGATGTTTTGATTCGCCCACCACAATGATTATAATAAGGTTCCAACTGTAATAGTCCATGGATGTATAGGCAGTTAAGTCTAGACTCTCAGGTAGTGTAAGTCCAGATGGTAAAAGTCCATGTGGTGAAACCCAGACTCTCAGACGGTGTAAGTCCATGTGGTGAAGCCCAGACTCTCAGATGGTGTAAGTCCGTGCGGCGAAGCCCAGACTCTCAGATGGTGTAAGTCCGTGCGGCAAAGCCCAGACTTTCAGATGGTGTAAGACAATGTAGTGAAGCCCAGACTCTCAGATGGTGTAAGTCCATGCGGTAAAGTCCAGACTCTCAGATGGTGTAAGTCCATGCGGTAAAGTTCAGACTCTCAGATGGTATTTCAATGAAGTGAAGCGCAGCTTCGGCAGAACTCTACATGAATATTTCTAACAGGCAGATCAACCCCTGGCACAAAAGTTTGACAAATATAAATTATATGTTCACATCCAAGCAATAAATGAGCAGTTTATTTTTGTAACAAACATCAATAGACTCGTCCTTTTTAAAACTTTTTCACCCTCATTAATAACTTTGCATTTATGTTTAGGGATTTGGCAAGTCATAAAATGGGGCTCCTTTACCCATCAATAAACTTGATACATTACTTTGTGGTAAATAGACAAGATGATACCAAGCCCTCAAAAATTGAGTCAGGTAAATTCAAATTCAACATTCAGATTATAAACCTATATGAAAATTGAGATAGTAGGATAAATATGTTAGCAACCCTTTTATTAATTTAGTCACTATTAGTTTGGAGAGCAAATTTATACTGTAGGCCTATTTCAAGGAAATCTGGTAACAGTTTTTTTTAGCACAGTCTTACTAACCATTCAGGATAGATGCCTATGTATTAAGGATGAAGGTTTTATTTATAGGAAGTGCACCCGCATTTGTGTGGAAAACCATTTAGGAAAAAAACACTAATTGGGCCTAACCGGGATCGAACTTCAATCTCACAGTCATTGGCAGCTAGTCTACTGCGATTGTGATGCCTTAGACCATGTGGTCAGAAGCAGGTTAAGCAACTACAGCTAGCTTACTCCTAGGACCCCTCTAATAATTCATAACCCCCACCCCTATTGTGTGCAAGCTTATGCACGTCTACAGTAGAGATTTGTTAAAATGTTTTTTAATTGCTGAACCTTATTTGATTGGCAGGTTTTGTAAATCTTACTGTCATAAGAATGCGGTGAATCCAATGATACTAATTTAAAATTAAACCTAAGTGATTCCCCCCCTCCCCTTCGTTCTCTCTCTCTCTCTCTCTCTCTCTCTCTCTCTCTCTATATATATATATATATATAATTATTTTTTTAAAAGGTTACCTGTAAATAATATTTTCTTTAAATGAAAACACACACTTGCACACCCACTAATGATTTTACATCCAACTAGCTTACACAAGGATACCAACATTCTAACTGAACTACCAAGTGAAAATGTAGTATAGGCCTAGTATAGCGAAAAAAGCCGCAGGAAAACATCCACCGGAAGTCCCATATTAAAATAAAGAAATGCATATTTTAAGGCTAAGTAATTTATAAATATATCAACTAATTAAAGTTACTTTCCAACCTAGCTTAACATAACCTTCATTAAAGTATTTACTCGGCTGGCTTTATCTAATCTGGCTGATGTTCCATTCGCTAATAAATTAGAATCTCAATCAATATTTATAAAATAAATTATTCAACTTTCATTGTATAAGATGACATATTTTAAAGGATCATGGATTAAACAACGTGTTGGTATTGTAAGTTTACATTTTGACTTGACTTGACTTGGCTTTTATTGAGGTGTCTTAATTTTGTAAAAATAAAATAATTTCAAATAAATATAATTAGGCCTATAGTATCATTAGATTTGCCATTTCCTTGTGAGTATAGAGTACATATGAGTTGCTATCTTCAATTAGATACTGTAGTGTATTATTCAATATGATACTTATCCTACACATCATCACATCATTCCTGATATAATTAGTAAATGTTGGAAACTTTTTTTCAGGAAAGCATATTTGTATTAATTCATGGCAACAAAGGTTTGGGGTAAGGGTTACCTGACTAGTTCTCCATTTGGACCCCCAGGGCTCTGGACAGGGATGTGGGTGCAGTCTCTTTGATTTAAAACTCCAGGGAAGTTGGCCTTGTCATAGAACAGCACTCGCACAGCTTCCAGTTCAGCTTCTCGGGTGGGAAACTACACTACATGTCGCATGTTTTGGGCCAACCAAATTAACATTTTCTTGACGACACACAATAACGTTGACCGGTTAACATGGAAGGCCTACATTTCTCTGCCAACAACCTAAAAATGGGAGAACAAAGTTACTAGCCTATTTTACAAAATTATAGGAATAAATAAGTAAGTAGGCCCTACTGTGATTTTTTTTAGAGGTAAGGCTATTTTGGATTGTATATACATACAAAAAAATCAATATTAAATGTCAACCAAAATCCCAATAGCTAATGTATGTCACAAAACAATCAATTAGCCTAATTGCTTCAATTACATAATAAAAAACAACGGATGAAATATGTTGTCAGTAAATAATACAAGTCCTAATATAAAATAAACTTATATATACCGATGCTAATTTAATCTTAAATAACACATTACAAAAACAAACATGAAAATTTATTAATGTATCCAATCCAAAAGTTAAAATTAGTTGTTCCTTCTAAAAAAAAACAGTTATGAATCACATTTTTTTGTAAGTTTAGTAATAATAAATAATATAACCTTTAAAAAAAAGTATATTCACAATTTGGTACTAACTTACCTGCAAGCCTTCCGTGGCATAAAACTTAAGGGTGGTCAACATTTGTTGTAAATGAAGCAGTGGAAGTTCTCGTGTTTCAGGATTGTCAATTTCCAACAAAGGGAAGATATCTTGCCATACAAGTTCCTTCTAAAATAAAAAATCTTTTACGAAATTGTTTGTCAGAATAAGCATGACAGGTATCCTGGAAATCCCTAACATGCCTCCGTTGAATCAAAACAACTTGATTAGCCTCTTCTTCAAAATAGTCGTTGATAACGTCTAAATACATTACAATCTGGTAGTCATGGAGCGCCATATTTTCTTGACAACACAAAACAATAATAACAGATGTGTGACATCTCTATTTTGCTCATGCGTTCCACGCCGTAGTAGCCCTGCGTATAAGGGATAGGAGTAACGGAGAAGGATGGTCTGGACCTACCTTCGAGTTTTCTCAAGCGCGCGCCCGCGTGCTTGAGAATTACTCAGAAGCGCACACGCGTGCTCATCCTGGCAAGCAAATCAACCATCCTCCGCCTTTTCTCCTTCTCCGCCTTTTCTCCTACTAGTTCTTGCATACGGGCCTAAGTCCCAAATAAATTAGTTGCCCAGGGGCCAACAAGAATAACAAGTACTAATAATTGAAGAATAAAATGCTACTATTTTCAGAGAAACCCATTGTTAACACAAACTCAAGATGCACTCCTAACCTTTTCCATAAACCAAGCTATATGTGCAAGATACCTTCAATATAAAAACTATGTCCCTCAACAAATCTCAAACATAATGAGAACTATTTAAAGTTTTCATAACTTTTGGGAATTTAGTTTGACAAAAGAATATTAATTTAAGAACCTAAGCGGCAAATAATAAGTGCATGTAAAATTTGGCATAGTCGCCTAACTCAAATAATTAATATGACTAGTGTGACTAACAAACAATATTATATAATTAGCAATGATTAAGTTTTAATTTGATTCATTCTAAACAAATTTTGTAATATGGTAAAGTTTGTACTGAAGTATATTTCCATATTGGAGTCTTTGATAACTTATTTTCCTTCAAAGGCTATTAATCATGATAATGAAAATTTAGAAGTATTTTTCAATTTTAGAGTCTTTGGAAAACTATTCTCAAACAAGAAACATGAAAGTCTTGAGAGTATATTTGAACTTTAAAATCTTTGGCAAAATATTCTTCACAAATATAACCAAATAACGAAGTGAAGGTTTAATATCCTAATATTCTATTTCCACATCAACGTATTTGGTGAAATAATCTCATTAAATACAATCACATAAGAAAATGAAAGTTTAAGAGTCTATTTCCATATTAATGTCTTTGGAAAAATAATATTATTAAATATAACCAGTCAGGTAAATGAATGTTTAATTGTCTATTTCTACGCCAAAGTCTTTGGAAAAATATTATCATATCCTAACAAGTCTTCCAACAAAGCATAACAAAAAATGTTATCTATCCTTTTGATTAATATGTCCAAAAAGACTTTTGAAAAATACAAATATAAGTTTAGTAATTATTTTTAGGCCGAAACAAAATTTTCTTACATTCTTTCAATACCTCATAGCTCGATGCTATCCACATAGTTCAAACCAAACCTGTCCCAAGAGGGCTCTTCACTTGGCCGAACGACACTTTATATGTTATCCCCAGAGGGCGGGAGTTTAGGAATAACATTAATGTAACACATGCAATGGATGTATGGAGGATATTGGAGAAGCCACATAGACGATTCTCGAAGCATCTCCGTCTATCTCCATCTCTGTGTAACCTTTTCCCTGGTTCCGCCGATGTTAGCATCGTCTGGTGGGTGTCTTGGGGACACAGTCGCGAAGCTTAGTTTGTGGCTCAGATTGTTGACGTATGGATGTGTGGGACTGGCGGTGTTGGGCGTGTTGTGTAGTTGGTCCAATAGAGTGACCATGGTGAGTAGATAACTTTGCTATGTAGTCTATTCCTTTGGGCTGAGGAACGTTGAAACAATTATAAATAACATAGTTACTTACAATGTTAGATTTCTGTTAAACGCCATTTAATAATTTCTCATCCATATTTGATCTTATGCATGTTTTAAATTGTGATCATCCTCTCCAATTTTTTTAAATCAGATAGTTTTTATAAACTATTTGGAGTGGCCCTCCTTCAACAATTTTTTGGAAAATGGTTCACTCTAGAAGCTATTAGTAGTCTTTGCCTTGATTTTTAAAAAAAATAGATTCTTTTATAAACTATAAGCCACCATTTAAAGTGTTCTTCACCTAGACATTTTTGAAATTTGGATGCCCCTCGAAGATATTTAGAGTGATTCTCACCTTAATTTCTTAGGATATTTAGATACCTCTAGAAGATAATCTTTGAAGTGGTCATCGACCGACAAAATTTTTAAAATTAAATTATTTCAGAAACTAGGCTATTTGGGGGTGTTCCTCACCTGAAAATTCTACAAAATGACATGCATCTGGAAGCTATTTGGAGTAATTGTCCTCCCCTGGATATTTTTAAAATTTGGATGGCCTTGGAAGCTATTTAGAACTTCCTTCCCCTGACTTTTTCTGCCAGTTAGATGCCTCTAGTCTAGTAATTATTTGAAGCAGTCTTCTCCGGTAAATTTTTTACAATAGAATGCATCTAGAAGTCATTTGGAGTTTGATTTAAGGTAATCTTTCAGCTTCATATTCGATAATATCAGAGGATTTGAAATATATCTGGGGGGAATTTATTCCAGGGAGGGGCAAATTATTTCCTGGGGGGCAGAGGCCCCCCATCACAATTCTGCTGCTCCTACTGCCCACTCATACTCTAAATTTGGTATTCATGGATGAACTGCTCTCAGGCGATTATTAGTCTTCTTTGATGTGTGGTAGTCTACTGTCTCTATGCAGAACAATGTTCGTTACTCTCTATGCATGACAAATATTCGTACATGAACACCAATATCTTTTCCACACTTGCGTGAGTCATATAAATAATTGACTAAACATGGATGAATAACACACGTGTGGACCAGGCTTAAGAGGTGTTTGTGTGTAAAAAGATAAAAAATTGTATGATTTATCTGTGTTCTATTTTCTTTCTAAAATTTGAACTTTCATTTTGTTTTTTGTATTAACTTTCAAACTTTCACAGGGGGGTCAACTGACCCTTTGACCCCCCCCCCATCCCCCTGAATCCACGCCTGGGCTAAGCCAATCAATACTTTTGCGATGACATTAATAAATAATAATCACATAATTAATATTTTAAGTAATTAAATATAGTAATCAATTGATATTCATAATATTAATAAAATAAGTAATAAATGTAATAATTATCTGAGTGTGTATAACCTGAACGGTTAGTAAGACACAGTGCTAATAATATTAATTATTATCTGAGCAGTCTATTAGTCATGAACATTGTTGATTTTATGTCTGATACTGCCACCCCATTTAACCTCTCATTTGTTCAAACTTTCTCCATCTCCAATCTGTTGTACACGAAGTATTGACCTTAAAATCTACCTCTAGTAATATTTCTCTCTCACTCACTCTGTCTTACTTGCAGACAGCCAATTATGAGTCACCACAGGCTGTCCTGTCTTTTCAACACATAACCAGTAAACAACCCACACACGCTTCCCCTTTCTCCTTTCCATCCTGACAAGACAATTGCTTCCTGGTAGTACAAAAGACCCTGTTGTCTACTACCAATATTAAAACTGATGGGTCATCACTGCCTGACTTCTAGCCTACTTCGTTCAAAAATCGGCAAATATCAGGTTCAAAATGCCGCTCATCAACTTAACCGATTGTGCCATAATCGGCCGATGATCGGATTAATAATCAGCATCGGCCCAACCCTACTAATAAACTCATTTACATGTTACATGAATTTAAATATGCAAATAAATTTATTAAAATAAAAATACTCTGAAAAGCTAGCTGAGCCAAACCATCTGTCTCTGTAGTCTGCTATTTTCAAATCTAAGTTTTATTATGCTATTTCACCAAAAAAAGCTATTTGAGTCAAACCATTTGTGTCTGTATGCTCACATTTTTATATGTGAGCTTAATAATTATTTTTTAACCTAAAAAATTCTGCACTTAACCCCAAATACTTCAAGATGGCTTAGGCCCTGTGTGTTTTACCAGGTGCCAGCATTATGGGTCAAAGCTTATACCCTTACTATCCTATGTTATTATTTCTAGTTAGACTGTGCCGGATACGATTCTTTACTCCATATTATGAGAATATTTTAGTAATATTGTTCCGTCAAATAGTAAACTAATGCATTAAAATATATCTAATAATTTTGATATGGTTTCAATTTTCGCATATAATAAAATATTAAGTGTTTGAATCTACCCAACCTTAAACCATCAACCACGTGGAAAATGATCCAGGTGTGGATTCAGGGGAAGGGGGGGGGGGTCAAAGGGTCAGTTGACCCCCCTGTGAAAGTTTGGAAGTTAGAAAGTTAATACAAAAAACAAAATGAAAGCTCAAATTTTAGAAAGAAAATACAACACAGATAAATTATACAATTGTTTTTATCTTTTTACACACAGACACCTTTTAAGCCTGGTCCACACGTATGTTATTCATCCACGTTTAGTCAATTTTTTATATGACTCATGCAAGTGTGGAAAAGATATTGGTGTTAATGTACGAATATTTGTCATGCATTGAGAGGAGACAGTAGACTACCACACGTCAAAGAAGACTAATAATCGCCTGAGAGCAGATCATCCATGAATACCAAATTTAGAGTATGAGTGGGCAGCAGGAGCAGCAGAATTGGGATGGGGGGCCTCTGCCCCCCAGGAAATAATTTGCCCCTCCCTGGAATAAATTCCCCCCAGATATATTTCAAATCCTCTGATATTATCGAATATGAAGCTGAAAGATTACCTTAAATCAAACTCCAAATGACTTCTAGATGCATTCTATTGTAAAAAATTTACCGGAGAAGACTGCTTCAAATAATTACTAGACTAGAGGCATCTAACTGGCAGAAAAAGTCAGGGGAAGGAAGTTCTAAATAGTTTCCAAGGCCATCCAAATTTTAAAAATATCCAGGGGAGGACAATTACTCCAAATAACTCCAAGAGGCATGTCATTTTGTAGAATTTTCAGGTGAGGAACACCCCAAATAGCCTAGTTTCTGAAATAATTTAATTTTAAAAATTTTGTCGGTCGATGACCACTTAAAAGATTATCTTCTAGAGGTATCTAAATATCCTAAGAAATTAAGGTGAGGATCACTCTAAATATCTTCGAGGGGCATCCAAATTTCAAAAATGTCTAGGTGAGGAACATTTTAAATTGTGGCTTATAGTTTATAAATAAAAAAAAATCAAGGCAAAGACTACTCATAGCTTCTAGAGTAAAACCTCACATAACTAAGTTATGATATTATTTTTTTACTGTGGTAGAGTCAATATATCTTCTATACTGATATTTTAAGTTTCTTTACGAGTGTCTTTAATCACAAATCAATATATTCCATGATAAAAAAAATATTCCCTCATCATGGCTCACTACTCGTTTGGGTTATATGTATATTCAATGGAAAATGCATATATAGTTTACCATTCTTCATCCTTACAAATGCAGGTACACTCCTTCTAAAATGCCACTTGCCTCATCCCTACCACACTAGTGTAATTAATATGTATGTATATAGTCCAAATGGGTATTGAGATACAGTGGAAAAACAACAAAAACTTGCTCTTAATAAGGCAAGTTCTAAACAATAACTAACTCTGGCCAACTCGTTAAAGCTTATGGCCACTAGAACATAATCTTATTCAAGCAATTTGAAATACTAACACTGAGACGCCTCCATCCAATCCCTAACCTGACACCCAACCTCCTTCAAATCTAGTTTCACATTATTTCCCCTACAATGTCTTGGCCTTCCAAGGGATCTTGTATTTTCAGGTTTCCCAAGTAAAATTCTGTGTACATGCCTGCCATAACCCATATGCACTACATGATCACCCCACCTTAGCCTGCACAACTTGATTTTCCTTAATATGTTTGAGGATGAATACAAACCATTGAGTTATTGATTATGTAACACTCTGCATTCTTCTGTTTGTTTATCCCTCTTGGATTCATATATCCTTCTTGGCACTTTTTTTCCTCAAAACCCCTCAATTTATTCACTTGGTATAGAATAAGAGGCCATGCTTCACATTCTTAAGATAATTGGGTAGGATTATAGTTTTATTCATTCTCAGTTTAATATTCTGATGTAGAAGGTGAGATGACAACATCTTACAAACCGAATAGTAGCAAGCATTGCCTTCATGAATTTTCTGTTTGACCTCCATTTTTTTTTACCGCAATTCTCAAGTATTTTAATGTGTCAACTTCTTCAAAACACATGTTGTTGATCTCTATGAATTCATGCCTTTGGAATACAGAGTTTTCCCATACTGTTATATACTTGATTTTATCCATATTTACTCATAAACTTATTTCTTTGTTTTCTAAACAAAATTTTTGCATTGCTTTTAACGATCACCTCATTGTCACCAAGAAACTCTTTATCATCTGCGAAAGCCAACACTTGATTCATGCCATTTAGTTAGATCCCCATATGAGTCAATCTAAACATTTGAAGTAATTTTAAATACTTATAAAAGGGGACCTACCAGGGGTATAATTATGTATTCACTGTAACTTAAAAGCAGTATTAGTTGATTAATTGATGTAAATCTAATTATCACCAGGGATGCTGACAAGTTATGCTTCCTAAGTTTTTTCAAGAAAGTTAGTGTATTTTTTGAATAAAACCAAAGCAGTTAACGTTCTGGTAATTTTATTGTTTACCTCTATTCAGTTATTTTTAAACATAATCACCCTTGCGGGCAACACACGTTTGTCAACGTTTTACTAGTTTCATGACACTGTCATAATAGAATTGCGCATCTTGTTGAAAAGTGTTCCTTAGGGTTTTGAAAGAGATGAAAATTCAATGGAGCCAACCAAGTCTGGACTATATGGTGGGTGATTCAAGACTGAAACCAAGGAGTCGAATCTCCGTATTCTAACTCATGCTGGTGTGGGGTCATTTTTTCAATTTTCTTTGCGTTTCACAGTAAATTTAATAATTGAGAGTTGTGCCCTTAGACATAAATTCTGAACGTACCACACTGAGCATGAGTTTGCTCACTGATGTTGCATTCTTGAATTATTTTGGTACCTCTGATCCTTTTTGGCAGTTCTCCCTGGACATTATTTTTCTCTTGTGGTGATGTTGTCCAGGAATTTATTGCTTTCACGTCCATGGCACAGCAAAAAAGTTGGAAAATGCCCCCCCCCTCCCCCGCTTATGTTTCATTTCGAGAGTGAGCATTCAAGGTGCCCATCACATGCACACCTTTCAATAACCCAGATCTGCAATCATTGCCTACAATCACTCACGTTAAATTCCAGTTTTGCCGGCCAGTTCTTGTTGAGAAACAAGGTGATTCTGATTAATGCATCCACACGATTCCATTAAGCTTCATTGGTAGTGGTTTTCTGCTCCATTGTTTGTCAATCAGGCTGAAAGTGGCTCCTTCAAGCTTTCCCTCATGAGCATATGTCGCCATCTTCAAACAGTGCTGATGTCTACACATTTCTATCTCTAAACAACCGTCATGATTGTCAATCATAGGCACATTTTGTTCAGTTAATAACTTAATCACTACACATGGTTTCATCTACATTGCAATACTCACGCTACACTCCTTTTCACTGATGAAATACAACCCTTTCAAGTTTTATGTGAGGCTATTAGGAAGAATTAATAAATTGAAGATTTAATAGCCAGTCTAATTAATTGATGTTATTACTATAAATTTACCCATTTTTAATTGCTCTAAGGCTAGTATTTATTACATTATATTTTATATAAATTTTAAGCTTCCCCTTGCTATTTTATACATTGTAAAAATCACTTTTAAACTTTCATTAAAGTATTGGGATTGGCAAAGTATTTATAACTTAATTTGCTAAGTACCAAATGAATGTCTTCTATTTTAACAAACGTTTGGTCATCAAGACATAGATTAGTGCAAATGGCCTGTGAAATAAAATATTTAATACATCATGTTCATATAATTTTTTCTACTTGTTTTCAGCTAATGAGTAAGTCCGTTAAATTATGCCACTAAATTGCAAAACACTTTGTATGTGTAAATTGAAAATAGTATAGTATAGCGACTTTTGATAACGTTTATCTCCTGACCAATCCACTGTCTTGTGGTGTGAAGACTGGGAAGAACCCACCAAAAAGTCAAGATGAACCAAGAAAAAGGGGGGATTAGAGGATATTAATTAGATCTCTTTTGGGAGCCCGACATTTATCTAGTTCAAACAAGTTTATACTAATTCCAAGGCAATATGGCATTGAAGGAAAAGTTATGAAAAATTCAGGAAAGCATGAAGAATTTTACAGCATAGTGTGCTATTTAGTAGGGACAAAGATAGAAGAATAATGGGTAGGGAAATATTTTGGCCGCTTATCCACATTTCTTGCTCAAAGACATATTGGGATTTTGGGGGTTCCATGCAGTAAAGATTTCAGATCTTCCTGGTCGAAATGCATCATGCTTAGGTATAGGTATTGAATCATAGAATAGTAACTTTTTCTCTAGCCATCCACATCAATTGAGAAATTGGGGTAAAATATATTTTAACTAGAATGGATAACTTTATCCTTGAAGAAAGGATCTTTTTAAAGGTAGTAGGAGTAGCCAATTAAATGCAGGTGCAGTCAGGGATATTTCTTTCAACAATAATACGAAAGAAAATATATATCAGACAGCACTATGCAGTTAGTGGTCATAGAGAGACACAATCTCTGAGAAACTAATAAATGGCTGGTCACTGTCATTCAGGAATGCGGGTGGTGTGGCTATTAACACGATTCCCTCCTATCCTACCTTGTTTAAGGCTGTCACCAGATCAGACAGGTAATCAATCATTTTTGAAGTTCTGGTCTCTCTCTCCTGAACTCATAAGGTTTTCACTAATTGTAAAGTTATCCCCATATGTCTCTGGTTCATTGTAACACATTTATATCTCTAGGAAATATTCACTTGAATGTCATGACAATTTATTGTATATTAACTTAAAGTAATAGGAGTGGCTATCACAACCATAGAGCTTTTAATTAATTTTAACATATTTTTGTTTTAATTTATTTAAAATCCTTGTATATTTCATTTTGAGATATTCACATCACTTTAATTCATTATTTATAAGTCAATTACTTGTATTTTTATAAGTGCCAAATTTTACTTCATTTCTCTGTATTTAAGGAACTCACTCTTTCCATAAACAGCATGCATGAAGATTTTACACTATAGCATTTGTTAAATATTTGGAAATCTCTGTGTGCACACACACACACACACACACTCACTCACTCACTCACTCACTCACTCACTCACTCACACATAGAATTTTAACAAAAAATTTCCAACTGCATACATCAGAACTATTATGACTCATAGTGGGTAAAGATGCTCAAAAATTTCTTCATAAATAAACTTTTCATATGTGAAGATTTGTATATTTCTGATGCTAACTTAATAGATATTACCAGTAGTATATGTACATTTATATTTTATTATTATATTAATTGATGTTTAAAATGTGTAGGATGGAGCTGACCAAACTCCTAGTGGGTCTGAGGATGTGAAATTGCTTTTGCCTGAGCCCTGTTTCAGGATCTTGGAGTCTTATAATATCAGGGATGCACCTCCACTACCAAACTCTTATATTAGGTAAGAAATAAAATATAAATTATTTTACCATTTTAGCATTTTCCTGTTTATTCTGATTGCCTAGGTTTTATTCTAAATTTACTAACTAATAACTTACAAACAAGCAAATTAACTAATGGCGCTATGCTTTAAAAAATTATAGAGCCGTTTAACTGTAGGCAACAATTGCTTGCCGACCATCACTCTGTTGAATTGGTAGATAATGGCCGGCAACGTGCCGGCAACTTAAATCGCTCAGAAAAATTCGTACTAACCCAAAAAGAGTACACGAAAAAATTTGCCAGCTATGATGGATTAGGAAGACTAGGCTATTTTTATTTGGCTCCTCATGGGAAAGAAAAAGCAAAGGAAAATCTCATGACGAGTAAGGATATTTTGTAATAAACATATGATAGTGATTGGTTGGAAAATGGTATATTATTTAACACCTGCACAAGACTTGACTAATAAAAATAGCCATTAATCGAGCCATACCAACCAAGTGGGCGCTGTATTTTGGCGAAGATAGTGCCAACTTCTGCGAATATAGGATTTCATGTGGTCAGCACAACAAACACACTGTCCAATAATTAATTCTAAACCAAAGCTGCTACTTTTTTTATTCAAGTAGCTCCTTATTTGTCCTTACTAGGCTATGCTGAACCTGTTCCAGACCCACTGCTTAACAGAAAATATGTTAGCGGCAGGGATCAAACCACAGATGAAAAGAAACAAACAATAGATAACCAGATAACCAAATAGGAAAAGAAAGCCTTTCATATCATGAACAAAATTCAACAGGTGGCTTACCCTCTTTGGTGGCCACATGTTTTAACACACTACTCTCATAGTAGACTAGACGGCTGATGATGGGTATATCAAGATTCAAGTCTTGGTTGGATGTACTTAGGGTGGTTTTTCCACTCCCTCCATGCAAATTTGAGTATACATCCTTTAAAATACACCCTCCCTAAGTCCTAAAACCATTAGCGTGTGATTATTACATAAGAAGAATATAACTCAAATGGGTAGTAAGACACTGTGCTAAAAAAAAATTCATCAAATAATATATAGATTAATATGAATAAAATACCTGATTATATGTACCCATCATTTGATCTTACACAACTCAAGATCAATGAAGCTTTATAACTAAATTTTTTTTTTTTAAAGTGGACAATTAATAATCCAGTAACAATCTTGGCTCTTAATGATTTTGCATCAATGTTAACCTCCAATTAAAATATGTTGAACCATATACAATTTTGTAAAATTAGGTGTGAGCTAAAATATACGAAAACTTTAATTTTTTTCAATTACTATATACATAAATATTTTTTTATGTTATATATAAATTCATAATATATATATATATGATTGATTTTGTGGTACAAGATAAAAGAGTTGGAAGTTTAGTAAAGAATACTAGGGTTGTGCAAGTAGCCGATTGTGGAACAGATCACTTCCTAGCGATTTCACTGGTTTAATTAGGTAGGAATTGTTTGGGGGATCAGTGCAAGATTATTGTGCAAGTAAAAGTGAAAGTGGAAATATTGCAGGATAAAAGTGTGAGAGTGCAATATGAAAGATTGCTGGGGGGGAAAAAATAATTTTACAAGAGCATGAATAGAATGTCGAAATAAATGCTAATGATATAGAAAGTGCTTGGAACAGAATAAGAGCCATATTGGAGTGTGTGAAAGATGTGTGTGGATCTGCAGTTGTGAGAAAGTTAAAAAGAGAGGGTTGATGAAATGAACAGTTTAAAGTATCTGTGAGAGAAAAGAAAGAAGCATACAAACGAATGATTGCTGTGAAGAGTGAAACAGAATGTAGGAGTTTGTGGGACATATACAAAGAGAAATTGATGCATGCAAAGAAATTAGTAAAGGAAAGTAAGGAACAAAGGAGAAAATATGCAGAATGATTATAAAGAAAATAAGCTGTTATGGAAGTGGGTAAAGAGATTGAAACAACGATTGAGAGGAAAGACCTATGGCTTTCAGAATGAATGTGATGATAAGATTTGGGATGAAAACATTATAGGAGAGTGACAGAGGGAATATTTTGACCAATTGTATGGAGAAAACATAGAGAAAGTAGCAGAATATTGGGAAAATGTTATAAGTGAAATAATTAACTATGCTGAGTTGTTAAAAGCTATAAAGAGTTCAATAATGGCAAGACTGTGGCTGTAGATTGGATCAAAAATGAAATGCTTAAGTGTGGGGACATGGTAATACTTGAGAGATTGTGTGAGTTGTTCAATGTGTGTGCTGGGATTTTGAATGTGCCTAATGGCTGGAAGAATGCTGTAATTGTTTTGTTGTACAAAAGCAAAGACAATAAGAGTGAATGTAAGAATTATAGGACAATTATTTTGTTGAGTATTCTAGGCAATGTTTGTTGGAGAGCCTTAATTGAGAGATTGTGTGAAAAATCTGTGAACAGATTTGGGTGTGCAATGTGGTTTCATGCCCGGTAGAGGTTGCATGGACCAGATATTTTATTTATTATTGAGTGGTTTTAATTAAACATTAGCTTAAGAACATATTTAACTAGGTTTCAGTATTGTATTTATGAGCCTTTAAATCCCAATAATATGTTCTTCCTGTTCGGTACCTTAGCTCAGTCGGTTGCGCGTCTGCCTACTTAGCTAATGATCCCAAGTTCTGTTCTCGGCATGACTGAAAATGTATCGTTGATGAAAATATGGGTTTACCCTTTCACATTGAGAAAGTAACAGCCAGGGACTGGATGTTGTGCCTCCTTTAGTCTTAAGTTAAATTATAATGCATATGAAGCTACAACAGACCTGGCCAGCTGTTAGGGGAAAATATATTAATGGAATAAAAAAAACTGACCTAGGTGATAGTCTGTAAACAATAATGGATGTAAAATGTTGGGTTTTTCCTATTTTATATTGTCCCTAAATGGTCATGGAGTTACATGATCCTGTGTTTAAAATGTTTAAGTTCAGATTTGGTTGTAAATATGTATTTAGTTAGTTATTCTTTTTTATATTGTGCTTACAATAGGATTGCTTTAAATTATCTATTGTTTGAATTTCCACTATAATCTCAGGCCTTCCTCTCTCTTGGTGGNCTAGGGGTAAGGTGTCAGACTTCTGTGCTGGCGGCCGGGGTTCAATCCTCGGTCCCGGCACAGATTTATCTGATTACCAAACCCTTCCTTCACCTCTGACAAGACATCTTGTGAATGTGGGGAATGCCAGGCCACCACCGTGGTTCGGATTCCACGTTAAACTGTAGGTCCTTCATTTCATCTCACAATCACCCTACCATTTCACATTAGCGTAAGTGCGTATAACCCGAACGGGTAGTAAGACGCGGTGCTAATAATAATAAGAAGGATCTCAATTTATTTTTGATGTTTGCTTACTTATTGTTTTTCTTCTATTAGCTTTTATTAATGATGATGGTATTGTGTGGAAGGTTTTAAGTTTTGTATGACAGAGCTGCCACGTATCTGTAAAACCTGTAGAACCTGAAAAACACAGGGAATTTTTCGAGTTTGTAAAAAACTGGGAAAACACAAAAAAAATTGCAAAATTTAGTAAAAATACCAGAATATTTGTCAATTTGGGACATTTAACCGAAAGCTTAAAATAGTGGCCTGTTTTAAACTAGAGAGTTCAATAAAAAAAAGTGAAATTTTATTACTCTTTTTTTACTATGTAAGCTGCCTGGAAAATGGGAACTCCTTCTGTAAAACCTGTAAAACACAGTGACTTCGCTAATAAGAAAATAGTGGCAACCCTGTTTGAGCAATTTTAAAGGTGTAAAATTGAGCCTCAATATAAGCTCTGTTGATTTGTTTATCTGTAAAAAAATTTATCACATTCACTCATAATTTCAACATTTATTTATTTTATAGAGTTGTTAAACAAATTATAGTTCCCTATTTAATTACATTATCTATTCTATCATAGAAAAATTGTGTAATAATGATTTTATGATAATTAAAATTTATACTAATAAATAAACAAAAATAAATAAATAATAAATAAAAATAGATGATTAAGTGCAAATTTAATTAAGAAAGCTCACCTATGGAAAGGGAGAAAAATGTGGAAAAAATCCAATGCATTAAGGTGTTATCTTCTTCTGTGCGTCTGTCATCTATACTTGAAGTAATCATACACACATTTAAATACAAATAGAGTAATATTTCAGAATTGTTGCCTTTATCAAACAAAAAGAGGAAATACACTTTACACATACATTAAAACACCTCCATTTGAATTCAAAAAGAAACGGTTATAAACACTGTGGTAAACTGCAGTTGATGTAAAAATAAATTTCTCACATCTCTGGCTATGGTTATTCACTCTAAATATGTACCTTAATTACTAATGTCCAGGACATGTTGATTATAATAGGCTTCACACCACTTTTATCATACCTTCTCATACTTTATATTCAACTAAAATTCAAGCCAAGAATCCCAAGAGTTGTATCAACATTTGGGGACCATTTATTAAACACCCTTGGCATTTTTATTTGGTCATATTTATGTATACAGTTAACACTGAGCTATCTGGCATAAATAGGGATTGTGAAGTGCTGGATAAAAAATATGCCATTAGATAGGGAGCCGAGTTTTATATAAATATGTTGATTTTCAATATAAAAATAACAATAAGATATGTAATAATTATCACAACTAATAAATACCATGATTTTAACTATTTTAAGTACTCACTATATTAACCAGCTGAAGTTAACCACAATGGTTTATTTTAAATACATTAGGGCTGTAAAACTGTTTCTTTATATTAAATTTAGTTGTATTTTCCAACTATATTTGTCTGTACATATTTTAAAATTATACCTTTTACAGCACATACAACCCTGTAAGTAGGGTTTATAATATTTACTGCCCCATAGATTTGTTTTATAGTTAGAATTGGTATAATAAAGGGCTAAATAAATAAAAACTAGTTTTTCCTTATATTTTATTTACTATGATCTCAGTAATTTTAAACATATTAAATTTACTTAGACAAAATCCCACATTTCATATATATTATTGGAAAACTGTATAACCATTTCAACGTTAATCAAATTATATTTGACTAAACTATACATATTCTTTGAAATATTATCTTTCAAATAGGTTCATAGAGCGTTCAATTGAAGAGCTAGATGCTGAAATAGAATATGACATGGACGAAGAGGACAGTGCTTGGCTCAAGTTAATAAATGAAAGACGTGAGGCGATTGGTCTGACTGATGTATCTGTCGATGTATTTGAACTTCTTATGGATCGCCTAGAAAAAGAGTCATACTTTCAGGTAGGCTTTTACAATTTTGGGGTCCTGTCATTATTTAAATGTTGTTTATTCGAGTATTTTAGTTATTATTGAATGGTTTTATAACCTATCAACCAAAATGATTAAAATAACAGAAATTGATATTTACTATATTTTAAAATAAATAGTTGTTACCTGATAGCTTCAATTAAAAGATTTTACATCAATACAAAGCTAAGTTAAAAAAGGATCTTATGTTTTCCTTATGGATAAAATAATAAATATACTTTAACTTCCAATATATTAAATCAATTTATTTAGAAAATTGACTCAAATATTAAAACTCATATTTTGTATTATTAAATTTAAACATATTGTAATATATTTAAGTAAAATTCAGATATTATAAAAATAAAGAGTTTTATTGTTGCATCATCTTTCAAGAAACAATGGGATGTTAACATTTACACAAGTAGAACATAGTCTGGCTTTTCTTAAAGCTAATTTTCAAATTTTCATGATATTTGCCTCTACGTGGTTCATATTAAATGTATTGAACTGAATATGGTCCATCCTCAACAAGTTATTTATTATTTATTTGACTACTTACGTTATTATACTAACTTATTTGTAACTTGAATATATAACTCAAATTATTAGATACATTTTGAAATTGAGCCAATTAATGTTCAACTTTATTTATAATTTTATTTTTGATTCAATTATACACATTTATTGGTTTTTGTTTTAATTTATTTGATTTGTTTTATATTCGTTCACTCTTTGAAATGGTATTAATATTTTTATAGACACTTTATTTGATTACTTTTCAAAAAATGTTTCGACTCCAAACTCATATATGCTCAGCACAAACAATTGTAAACATTACAAATGATTTAAAAAAAATCTTAAAAAAATCTTTTAACCTTAAGGTATTACTCTTTTCCAATATAAGGGGGTAAATTTGATTTTACCACTTTTTGTTTAGTAAAAAATAATTATATGAACCATCCTCATAACCTAGACAATTTCTCCAAGAAGTTTTAAGTCAAGAAGTTTTAAGTATAGCTTTATTAATAAATTGCATTTAATTTCTACATGATATTTCATGTCATATCCGATAGTGCTAAGGTGTTAGTGTTAACTGCTTACTCTCCCAGTTTCATATATCTTCAATACACATAGCTAGCATCTTAGCAGCTGCTTTCACTAATTCCTTGGTGTGCTTACCTTGAATGGCATTCAACACATTATCAAAAACTTATTTTATCCAGAACGCTTTCCTCCCATTTTTATAAACAAACTACCTTAGTGTCCACTTATATTAAAACATAATGATAACTTGCCTGACATAGTTAGAATTGATACTCAGTTCTTTAAAAAAAAAATTAAAATCTACGATATTATTTGCCCATAAAAGTGAATGAGTTGGAATGAAATGAACTGAAGAATTAAATAATCTGCTATCATACCCAAGATTCTTAATACTTCCTGTGACTTTACTAATCCTATTAATATCATACCATCATTTCAGCCATTAAATAAATATATCCTTTATTTATAATTACTTAAATAGTATTTTTTAGTTTAGAGTTTGGATAAGAAATATATTGTAATTTATCTGTCTTTGGGAGCTATAAATATATATAAATATATTCAAATAAAATCAACTTGACTGATGGCACTTAAGTTCGTTATTTTATGACTTTCAGTAGTTTTGTGAAAAATATTTTTACTTTATGTTTACCTCTTTTGACAAACATTACAGATACTTAATCAACTTTAAATACCAGATACATAAAGTGTTTTTAAAATGGGTTCAAGTAAGCGTCTTAAACCACCTATCAGAGTGTAGAACGCAGAATTATTGCAAATGTAATTGATTTTTTGAGAGTGAAAAACTATCAGGATATTATAAGCAACCGGTTGAAAGAGTCACAAAATGTGCAGTAAGAGCTACAGGAAAATCAGGGCATTCTATTTGTAAAATTTAAAAGGAAAGAAGTATGGCAAGTGGGACACAAACAAAACTTTCAATTCCAGGAAAAAAGCACAAACCCAGCAGCAAAGAAATTTTTTTTAATGATCTTGACTTGGTGTGTCATTCAACGACTTATACAGGGGTTCTACATTGTTAAAAAGTATGTACCAACTTTAAATAAATTATTAGCAGTAGTAAAAGAAGAAATCAATGTCAGTGGGAACAAAGAAACATTGAGAAGAGCATTGAAAAAAATGGGGTTTAAGTTTAAAAAAGAGAAATAACAAAAGTAATTTTAATGGATAAAAACGAAATAGTTACATGGAGGGCCAGATATTTAAGAAGAATGAGAGAAAATGTTAAATTAGTGGACCAAAAAACGTTCTGTGGTATATCTTGATGAAGCCTGGATTCATCCCTTGCACACTGTGAGCAAATGTTGGCCAGACCCAGAAACTACATGAGTATTGAAAAATGATGGTGCATGAAAGAGGTGGATTACTGTCCATGCTGGTTCAGAGCAGGGATTTGTTTCAAATGAATTTCTTATTTTCAAATCAAAAATAAAAGTGATGACTATCACAATGAGATGAATTTCGTAACATTTTCTAAGTGGGTGAAAGAAAAACTTACCCCAAACCTTTTTCAAAATAGCCTAATTATAATGGACAGTGCACCTTATCAAACTGTTAAAATAAATAAATCACCAACAATGGGATCACGAAAGGCTGAACTGCAGCTTTGGTTGGACACAAACAGTATTGCAAATGAGGAACAGATGACGAAAAGTGAGCTCTTGGAGCTAGTCTGCTGCCGACATAGGTCTCCCAAATTTTACATAGATAATTTATTCGAACAACATGGGCACAGTGTTATTAGGTTACCTCCATGCCATTGTAATTTTAACACTATAGAATTGATTTGAAACAGTGAAATCACGAGTCGTGGCCAAAAATGTTGCTCAAAGCACTTTAGAAATAAGACATTTAACAGAAGAAGCAATCAATAATATCACTGAGAATAATTGGAAACAAGCTATATGACATGTTAAGAAAGAAAAAGCCGATTACCGGAAAAATGATGGTCTGATAGAAGAAGAAATAGAACAAATTTTGATTTCTTCTGGAGATGAAAGTAACCGTGACAACAGTAGTATGCCAAGTAGCTACGGTAATAACCCTGACGGACAAATATCAGGTGTCCATGAGTTAATTTAGTATTTAAGGTAAGTTAGAACTAATGATATATTAACCTTGTGTAGCAGAAGTCTCATATTAGCCAAGTATCACCACTTATGTCCCATTTGCCATTTGGTACTGACTACTAGAGCGCTATGAGTATCTTCTGTCACCCCTTTGCCTTTCATACTCTAGAGCGATTGCAGCACTTGACCATAAGCTGCAATGTTTTATGTGTCGAATAATAAGTTAAATAACCAAGAAGATCATAAGAGATTTGCAGTAGAAGTATAGAACCTAATTGAAGCATCTGAATGAGAAAGAGGTGGGAAAGGAGAAGGAAGCCAAACAATGAGAAAAGATCAAGATTGCTGTAATTGAACAGCAGAGACAACGCTGGGAGTTAGGTAAATAAGGGAAAAAAATGCAAATGGCTGAACGAATTATGCGAAGAATCAGTGAGTAAGTTTAAGAAGGCAAGGGAGGAATGTTTACAGGACACAGGAAAATAAGTGAATAAAAATACTATCTGCATAGTAAGAAGAGAGAAAGAAAGGGTGTTAAGAGTAGAAAAACGAGTGCATATGAGGAAGATAATGGAGCAAGTTGAAGAGAATCATGAGCGAGGAAATAGTAGAAATATGTTTAAAAGGATTAGGGGAATGAAAGTTGGGACGACAAAGCCATGATGTACATCAATGAAAAATATGGGAATTGAATAACTAAGAGGGAAAGATCTTAGAACGCTGGAAATAGCTGCTAAATAGCTGCTAAATTGTAGTGACCCAAAATACATTTTAGAATGGAATGGAGAAAAGGAGGAGGAAGAGAAAGGAGAGCCAGTGGAGATGACGGAGGTAGATGTCAGAAGCACTATTAACCGACTTAAGAATTTGAAAGCGCCTGAGGAAGATCAAGTTAGAGCTGAAATGATAAAGGAAGGGGGTGAAAGACCACACAAATAAATATATCAGCTGATCAAGGCCATCTGGAAATAATAGAAGATACCGGAAGAATTGAAAACTGCCAGAATAACCAAATGGGATGCAACTACCACAGTGTCACTGGTGATTTTAAACAAACTGAAGCCACTAGCAGAGGAAATTATTGGAGAATACAAAGCTAAATTCAGAGCAGACAAAAGCACAATTGTTAGGATTTTCTTAGTGAGGCAAATGTGGGAAAAGTGCTGGGAATATAATAAAGATATTGAAACAACCTTTGTATATTTTTCCAAAGCATATAATAGCATTCATAGAGAAAGTATGTACAAGATCTTGGGAGAAATGAGGATACCACCAAAACTACGAAGGATGATTAAAGTGTGTACAGGGTAAACAAAGGTGAAAATAAAAGAAAAGGAATTGATCTGAAATGAATTTAAAATTAAAATTTAAATAAGGCAGGTAGATGTGATATTGCTGATACTCCTCAACCTTGTATTATAGAAGGTCATGCAAGAAATAGAAAAGAAGGAATGGAATGGAATGGAGTAGGGATGGATGGTAATCGCAAATGGCTTGCCTCTGCAGACGACATTGTGATCATGGCAGAAATGGCACAGGAACTGGAGAAAAATTCAAGGAAGGTTGGTCTGCACATCAACGAAGGTAAAACAGAGGTTATGACCCTTTCAAAAAGAACAAGTGATGAAGGAACAGTGAAAATAGGATAAATGAATTAATTAAAGAATGTGAAACATTTCAAATTCTGGGAACATGGTTTAATGATGAAAATGACATAAAGAAAGAGTTTCACAAATAAATAATTGCAGTTTTGCGGAGTTATTATGGTCTCAAGGGCTTGTTCAAAACAAGGAGCATTTCCACAAGAACCAAGATGAGAGCATACATTGCTAATGTACATCCGATAGTACTATATGTATCAGAAACATGCAGCATAACAAAGATATAAAAGAGAAACTTAGAACATTTGAACGAAAGATTATGAGAAAAACATGGGGTTCAGTAAGAGAAGAAGAGGCGTACAGAAGAAGGAAAAATAGAGAAATATATAAGATAATGAAATAGCCAGATGTAATGCAGAAGATGTGATTAAATAGAATTAGACAGGCAGGCCATGCAGCCAGGATGAGACCAGAAAAAATCCTGAGGGTAGTTCTCAAAGGCATTCCCTAAACCCTTTAAATGGGGAATTGGATATATATATAGTATAAAGCAGCTATTCTTAACCTGGGGACCGCGGCCCGCTGGAGGGTCGCGAAAAAGTTTTTTGGGGGGGGGGTCCCCAAAAAGTAGTAAAACAAATATTTTCTTACTACTGAAGTCACTTATTTTAGATTCAAATTTTAGCTTCAAACGAAATGAGTCTAGAATTAAATGATGTGTTGATGGTTTCTTTTAAAGTTATAAATTTTATAAAAGCAATAGTTCTTAATTCTAGAGCATTTTCTGCTCTTTGTGAAAAAGTTGGTGCTGGCCATACATTGCTACTATGTACTTTACACAGAAATTAGATGGTTGTTGTGAGGGAAAATTATTGATTGTTTATTAAAATTAAAGATGGAACTTGACATTTTTTTAAATGATAAAAAATCTAGTTTGGCCATTTATTTCAATAATAGGAATTGGCTTGCAAAACTTTCATATTTGGCAGACTTTTTTTCTATTCTAAATCAACTAAATAATTTTTCTTAACAAGTAAACCAGTCCAACATTTTTACTATGAAAAGTAAAATAGAAGCGATGAAAATGAAAATGCATAGATGGATTCAGAGAATAGAAATACATGTTTTTTTTAAAAAGTTTCTGAACTTTTCGCTAATGATTTCAGATAATTTTAGATTTAATAAACATCATATAAATTCTTTAATTAAATTAATAGCAAAATTTGATAAATATTTTCCAAATATTGAACTTGATAGCAGAAAATTTTGGATCCAAGATCCTTATAATAACTAGGAAAAAACGATTTTATCAACTATGTATGAGGGGACAGTGCTGGTATTAACAAATTATTTAAGTCTGATCTCCGTTTTCAAGAAGAAAAGTTTGGCCCAATTTTGGATACGTATCCGGAGTTAATATTATTATCTGTTTACCATCGTCATTCAAAATTTGTTATTCTTTTTTTCTACTTATTTTGCGAAATAAGATTTTCCACAATGCTAAATATTAAAACGAAGAAGCAAAATCGACTCCGGCATGCAAATAGCAATAAGTAATCCAATTGAAACAAGAATAGACAAATTAGTGGAAAGTGTTCAACAGTAGAGGTCCCATTAAATACATTTATTAAGTTAATGGCTGTTTTTTTATTTGCTTGTTATAATCAGTAAATAAATCCACTGTTTTAGAATAAATCTTAATGATTATTTTATTAATATAAACTAGTGGGATACAAACATATTTTAGGATATTTAGGGGGCTGCAAGTAATAAAAGTTAAAGAACCTAAAATAAGTTATGACACTATTGCATTGTTGATCATTGTATATTCTTGGAATGTTTGTTGATATATTTATCTCCTTTTATTGACTACTAACATCCTTGTTTAATTAATCCCTTCATTTTACTTTATATTTGTAGGTGAAGTCCTTCAACAAATACACAAAAGATCCAATTAGTGCTCCTTACATGTCTAACAACGTTAATTATTGCTAATGAGATTACTATAAGCAACAAGAATTACCTGACCTTTAAATTCATTAACATACACTCTACTTTTTTAGTTCTGACCACTCCTTTAAACTAGTTATTGTTAAGTACTCGAAATTTGAACACTCTGTAACCATAAATAAAACAATTAGTCGACCTTATAATTTTTATGAATCATGTGAGACTCACATGCAGAGTATGCATTTGTTTACAATTTATTTATTTATAATATCAGGGTAACCTGGTGGTCTAGGAGTAAGGTGTCAGACTTCTGTGTTGGGGGTCCGGGGTTCAATCCCCGGTCCCAGCACAGATTTATCTGATTACCAAACTCTTCCTTCACCTCTGACAAGACATGTATTAATCACAACTTGGGAATGTGGGGAATGCCAGGCTGCCACCGTGGTTTGGATCCCACGTTAAACTGTAGGTCCTCCATTTCATCTCATAATCACCCTACCACTACACATTAGCGTAAGTGCGTATAACTCGAACGGGTAGTAAGATGCGGTGCTAATAATAATAATATTTATAATATCACTTTGAAGACAAGCTTGTTTGAGACTCAGTTATACCCCTTGTAAAATGTTCTTAAAGCTTAACCCCTTCACTCAACTACACCATCATGAATCAAATCTTTAACACAGTACCATTATAAGATTATACAAAAAGAACACCAACAGCTAAAATAAATCAATTAAATTCCTTAACATCCTAGATATACGCACAGTAACAGTTTGAGATACAAAGAAACAGCTAGAAATGGGTGGGAAATGACTGACCAACCAATAGAGAGGAAGGCTTCTCATTGAAACTGAACAAAAAGAGGCATTTCAAATAACTATGCATAGACATAATCCCATTGTAAACACAAGACATAAAATAAATGAATCAACTAAATGAATATTAAATTTAAACCAAGAAGGGACAAAACTTAAACACTATTTTACTTTACAAAGTAAAAATAATATATTCTTTTCACCGTATAGTTCATATTTGAATATGTTTGCAGAATTTGTATATATTATACACCTGAAGTGTATGAGATTTCTTAGTTAATTCTTCTATTTAAATGGCTTTTTAAAGATGCAGATCTCAAACAAAACGGAAGAGGCAACTGATACATTTGTTGATGATGATGCAGTATGCTGTATCTGTATGGATGGCGAGTGTCAGAACTCCAATGTTATCCTGTTCTGTGACATGTGCAATTTGGCTGTACACCAGGTACATATTTAAGTACATTTGATCACAAGTTTATTTCATTGCACAATAAGAGAGATTTCTATAAAAGCCAATGTTTTATGTAATGTTGTATCTCTATTAATTATCATAAACAAATCAGAAAAATAATCATAATTTTCATCTACATTGAACTCCACATACTTTTATAAAATTTGTTATAAAAGGACTATATCCTATATTATATATGCCATAAAAAATGAGTTGATGATAGGAGCTCTTATGTAAAATAATAATTTATGCACATCATTCTATATTAAAGAAAAAAATATATATGTATTTATTATATAACTTTTTTTGCTAAAAAGTAACATTAAAGAATGTTGTACCACACAAAACATATTAAAACACAACTAAAAAATGAAATTGATTTTTAACATATAAATTTAACAATTCATTTATTTCAGTCAATTGCAAAACTTATTCAAATATTTTGGTATAATGTTCTAGGGTCATTCTGTGTCAAGTGATCCAATGTAAAAACATTTAGCCTCTTGTCCTTTTTTCAAATTTGGCTCACCTAATGTACTCCCAGGGATAGTAAAAAATTCAAATTTTCAGTTTCTAATCTACAGAAGTTTTTAAGTTACGGTCCTCTGAAATGTTAAAAAAAAATATTAATATTCTTTTGACACTCATTACAACATAAATAATTACTCAAGCTAGAAATGAGATAGAAGGCTGAGGAAATAAAACCCTTTGTAGCTTATTCAATAAGCTTTCATGTGATATATATCACTAGTTTTGGACAATTTTTAATTTCAAATAATGTCATAAAATATTTGATCGTAAATTAATTTTTTTTTAACTAACTTTTTAATATTCTGAAAACAATCACACATTAACTTATCAATTTTAGCATAATTTATGGACAATACTATTATACTAGCATACTAAAATAGATTAAAAAAGTTAACTCAGGAGAGGGATGAGCAGTTGGCTGGGGTTATGAAGGTAGCCTAGCTTAGAAAAACCAAATATGTCAACATGATAGTATGACTCCTGTATGACTAAGCAGACTGCCCCATGAATTGTTATTATACATGTCTTTAACAGATCTTTTTATAGCTGATTTTACAGTCATGGCAGTCTTTGAGTAAATGGGGGGAGTAGGTTCAGAAAATAGACACTGGAGATGTAGGTAAAGTCCTCAAGGACTAGGCAAGGTTATGAACCAGCCGTAAACCGATGTGGTTAGTCAGGCACATATATATTCAAAACACATTTATAAAAATATTTTTAATAAATATTTAACCAACAAGTTCAACCCATGCCCATAGTGGGCATTTTGGATTTGTAAAGTAGTTTCATGCAACAGCAAAAATAAATTATCATCAACATCTTCTAATATAAATTTAGAAGTTTTAAGTAATGGTGGCCCTTCTATAGATCATAATTACAAAAGTTATTGAAGAGTTACAGAACATTTTCCTTATATTTTCTAAGAGTTTGATACAAAATACTTCACAAGTCTTAAAAATCTGTTCTCCATGCCATAGAGTTGAACTGTTCTTTATATTTTTAAATACGAGCATACTACATGCTGAGGTCACCTCTAATCAATTAAGCACTTGCCAAGCATCAACTTGGCAATTTTATGTAATGAAGGCCTATAAATAAATCTTGTTTAAAAAGCATCATTGAAGAGGGTTAGATGTGTGCCCTTATATCATCTTTATGGTAAGCTTTTGTTTTGACTAGATATTTCAAAAGATGTCTCGCTTAGTATTAGTTTCGAGGGTTAAATAAAACAGATTGTTTTTATCATGTATCAGCAGGGTATGAAATAGTAATAAGCCCTTTGATACCCCTGGAAAACATATTAAATTGTAAGAATGTTTAATTACTAGCTTTATGTTTAATTATAAATTTACTAAGAACCTTAGTAACTGACGCTTACGAAAAGATATTAAATCTACTTTCACATATTCATATACCAAGTCATGTGATCTACAGCTTCCACTTTTGATAGATCATATCAATACCGATAAAATAATAATATAGTACATTATTTCATTGTTGACTGCAGAACTAATTCGATTTTTAATTTCTAGTCCTTACTATTTTATTATATTTTATGGCAAAGAAAGCCATAGAAAAACTGCTGCATTTAAAATTTAAACCCCTTTCAAATAGTAGCCATAGTCATTCAGGGCTTAGAATGCTACTGGAATAAATATCTTTCAGAAGCGCCCCCATAACACACATGCATACACATTTTCAAAGAATATTTTAAGACCACCCAATATCCCATATAGCTTATATCCAAATATATATACACGAGGTATGGCTATTAAATAACTGGACTGAAGTCAAAACACTTTTTATTCGTCACCAATTACAGCAGAAGTTTTATCACCTTCACTGTACTCCCCTTGGCGATCCCTATACCGCTCCATACGACGTTTCCTTTGTTGAAAGCAGTACTGGAAGTCCTCTTCTGTCAGCTGGTTGAGAACCTCCGTCGCTTTTGCTTTAACCGCTTCCACACTTTCAAATCTTGTCCCCTTCAGCGCCGACTTGACCTTGGGAAATATAAAAAAAGTCACAGGGGGCAAGATCGGGCGAGTACGGTGGCTGTTCCAACACGGTGATGCCGTATTTTGCGAGGAACGCTTTCACAGACAAGGCAGAATGGGCTGGTGCATTGTCTTGGTGAAGGATCCAGGACTTGGTCTTCCACAAATCGGGTCTTCGTCTTCTCACACGCTCACATAGGGCCGTCAGAACCTCGATGTAGAAATGTTGATTGACCGTCTGACCCTCGGGTACCCAGTGAACGTAGAAAATGCCACGAATGTCAAAAAAGACAATCATCATTGCTTTGAATTTGGATTTGCTCATCCTGGCTTTTTATTGCCTTGGCGAGCTTGGGCTCTTCCAATGCATGGATTGCCTCTTTGTTTTGGGATCGTAAGTAAAAAACCACGATTCATCACAAGTAATCACCTTGGCTAACAAATCTGGATCAGTGGCGATGTTGTTTAGGATGTCAGTAGAAATGTTCTGTCTTGATTCCTTTTGCTCAGGAGTGAGGAGTTTCGGCACCATTTTTGCGCAAACCTTTCACATGTTAAATGATTCATGCAAAATCTGTCGAAAACTTTTTTTGTCGATTCCTGTCATTTCAGCCAGCCCTCGGATGCTCAGACGATGATCAGCGCGGATTAATTTACTAAATTTTTCAATGTTTTTGTCCGTTTTTGACGTTGAGGGCCGTCCTGGGCGCCGATCGTCTTCAGTCGTTTCACGCCCTTCTTTAAACCGTTTAAGCCTCTCATAAACTTGTGTGTGGGATAAACATTCTATTCCCGTAGACTTCTTTCAACATTGCATAAGCTTCTGTGGCAGTTTTCCCTAGTTTAACAAGAAACTTGAGGTTAACCCGTTGCTCCTTCTGACCACTTGGCATTTTTCCGACGCGCCACTAGTGCGTAGACTAATTCAATCAACTGCTACAGTCAAACTGAGCGACCTGCTGGGTGGGGGAAGGACCATCAGACACAGTCATGTTCAAACATGTCGCGGCATGCTCGCAGTTTGCTGGGAGCAGCATCAGTCTGGTTATTTAATAGCCACACCTCGTATATAACCATTGTTTAACCAATAGACTTAACCAATAGCCACAGAAAAGGATATATCAGAACCTCAGCCTTAAGGAAGTTTTGTAGTGCTCCTTGAGCCAGTTTTAGTCCATCAACACTAAAGTTCGCTAGTGTCAATGCTCGGGAATAAAAGCACTTCCAAATGTGTAGTTGTTAAACAACTCACTTTTAACATGTGATAAAGGGACCATTATTATCATAATGTGCAGTCTGTGTAAGCTCTTTGTGAGTTAGGATTATGTGAAGAGGGGTTAAGGGCCACCAGATAACCAGTTTGTGAAAGCCAACCAGTTGACTCTAGAAGAATATTTGAGTCCTCTCTCTAATGAAACCATGTTTAAAATTAGTTCTATTTAGTGCCCCTTTATGGCACTTAGCAAGACCTGTGTTGAAGGACTAAAGCTCTCCCAGTGAGCACATCCATTTTTACATAGAGACGGTGGGTCTGGTTTATACCTTGCCTGTGTCTATGGCCCATATTGGATAGGTTATATTTGTCAAATAGTATTTTATAACAATACTAAACTAACCATTATAAATGCCTGCCACAACAAGCTTGGCAATTGTAAGTATAGAGAGTCTACCTTTATTATCATTCAACAAAAGGGTCATCATAGAGGGTCAGAAGTGCAAACTCTCCCCCCCCCCTCCACCTCCCAATCCCTCTTATTCCCCTTAAATTTCCAATGAGATGGTTTAGAAATACTTTAAAAAGCTTAACTCTCTGTCAAGGATGTGATTTTTCTTTATTTTTATAACGGATACACACACTTTAAGTTCAATGGGAATATAGGCTAATTTTATGTTAGAAGTATTTTAATTCAGACTTGAGTGGCTTTATTAAAAAAAAGTCAAAATTTGGCATTCGTGAATTATTACATTGCCAAAATTTACATGACTTATACCTTCATCTCCAGTAATTTTTAATCATTAACTGATGAAAGTATGAGTGGATGAATAATCACATTGATTGGCTTCAAATATTATATAAATGATATTAATTTGTTTAAGTCATTATTCAAACATGTTTAAAACATATGTTTTACATTGTCTATACAGACAAGATTATTAGTACAACTAATGTTTACAAATATTTATTTTTTTAAAGTAATAAAAGCTAATATGACAATGTTTACATAAACGGAGGGAAATAAGAAAGTGATACTTGGATGAATAGCAAATATTATCAGGAGAGAGTGGGTTATTAAATTATTTGAACATTTATTATAGGTCCTCTTGAGTATTTAATACAGTTTTAAATACATACACTGGTAAAAAAATATGCCCAAATAAACTGTGTAAATTTAGAACTATCAATGGTTACACTCTCGTTTAAACAATCTTACTTCTTTAAAAATATGCCCCATGCAAGGATAAGGATAACAGGGTGCCTTAATTTTGCATTTAAAATTTTTCTTACACAAATAAAAAAATTGATCTTTCACCCAGATATAGTAAAACATTATGTGTAGATTGCATTAAACAAAAAATTACAAAATAGTAAGTCGAAAGTGTAACTGTGTATATATATTGAACAGGGAAAAGTGATAAAATTTCACATTATGAAAAGGCAGTTTACCACAATTTAAAATTTACTTTAGTCCTACCTTTATCTCTCTTAAGATCATTAAAAATCTTGATAGTTGATTAATAAATTCCAACTTTATTTTGATGCTATATTTGATTATTTTGTGTGCAAGGTTACTGAGAAGCAGTATTAATCATGTAATTAAACCCTAGTTTAAATTTCCACTAAGCTGTTTCCATCATTGAGCTTTTAAAATTTTTAAACAAATCGGTATAGCAAAGATCTGCTATGTTTATAATTATAATGAATTATCACCCTTGAGAATTTATTTTCAAATGAAAGGTTCTGAGAAGTTATGATCAAGGTTTATTAATTAGTATTACACATAATAATAGTGTTATAAATGACTTTAGTGTCTTGCAGTTTAAACAATAATTAAAACTACTTACATATTTTAATACAAATCATGTGATCTGCATCAGCAATTTTAAATTTAAGGTATACTACCAATTAAATATCACTAACAATACCGTCTTTTCATTTAAAATTTCCAAAAAATTAAGTTTCAATTTTCTCATTTGCCTTTCATACCATGTTATTACTATGGTTTTCCACTCTCCCTCCACTTAAATGTGGGTTCATTTCCTCTAAATATAACCTTCCCAATTCATAATCCATTATAGTATTTAGTACATAATCATATAACTTGAATGGGTAGTAAGATGTGGTGCTAAATAAATAAATAAATAAAAATAATGTTTTCTTTGCAAAAGCATTTATCTCATTTTTATCACTTTTTAATCTTGTTTTTATACTTATAGCAAATAAACCGTTAGTATTTATTTTTCTAAATACCTATTGGAGGTTTTTGTTAAACTTAGTCTCATAGTCTACCCTTTAGCTGCACCTTTGCTAGTAACAGTAATATCTGCACTGGTGACCATATTGTCTAACACGTCACTCTCATGATAGACTTGGTTGCCGCTGACTGGGAGATCAGGGTTTGAATCTTGGTTAGGTGTACTGAGGGTGCTTTTCCTTAAATGGTTTCTCATTAATATTCTAAAATACTACTTTTCTCATTTTTGCTCCTTAGCATAATTAATCTATATGTATATATTTATATATATTTAACTCCACATCTTAGTACCCATTCGGGTTATACTCCTTTGTACTAATTACACTAATGGGTAAAGGATTACTAAGGCTTAATTTAGAGGAAATGCACCCAGATCTGCATGGAGGGAGAAAGGAGAACCATTTAGGGAAAATTGCCCTCAGTGCACCCGATCTCCCCGTCTTTGGCGGTCTAGTTGTATAATTCAAGCTGAGTTCTAAGATGGTAGTAATTAATTTGTTTTTCAGGATTGCTATGGAGTGCCATATATCCCGGAGGGTCAATGGTTATGCCGACGATGTCTTCAATCTCCTTCACGCGCAGTTGACTGTGTGCTATGTCCCAATAATGGGGGGGCATTTAAACAAACTGACAGGGGGCATTGGGCTCATGTGGTATGTGCCCTATGGATACCAGAAGTCAGGTTTGCCAACACTGTGAGTGTTCACACCTTTTTGTCAAACTTTTTTTGAGATTGCTATTTTGTATATAAACAATAATGCAACGATATTTCACACATCTGTTTTGCTCAATTAATGGATATAATCAGATCTTGTTCACCATAATAGTATTCCAAACTTATTTTATTTACATTATATTTCACAATAAATAGCTTTGTGGGTCAACAGCTTTCTGTCGCTCTCTATCGGCCACGCAAGCAATATCTTCTCTAAGGACAAAGGGGGAAAGACGAGCGATGATTGCATCCCATTATTCAAATATTCTAAAAACAAAGTCTTCACAAAATACCTTGTTGAAAAATGGTGATGAGGACACTCGCGTAATAGTCGCCAGTAAGCTAGGACCTGCGTTATTAGAGAGAAAACATTTTTTTTTTATTAATTGCTTAATCTGAGTTGGGACCATAACTACTTTGCACCCGTCACTAGATAGGATTAATCTTGATCAAATCCCATTTAAATAATCCCAGTTCCCTAAGAAGTGAAATAGCAGTGCTTGTGCAATCGGATTGCATATTCACCCTACTCATTACAACACTGGGACTGAATAGATAATTCACTAACTTTACATAAGCGATTTCAATTTTAACCTGATAATTAGTCACATCAACATAATCAATATATTATCAAAAAGCATGCTCTGTGAAAAATAACTACAAAAGTGTTGCCTTATTTGGGCATGAATCGCCAACCGTAACTCTAAAAAAGAGTGACCTCCAACATAGAGAAACAAGATAAGCCTACAAATATGGCTACCAATTTGTAAGTATGAGCTATCATTACAAAAGTGGCTGCCCAAGTGGTGGCACGAGAGAAAGATAGGCTGGTATCCGCATAGCATGAATCGCAAACTATCATTACAAAAATGATGCCACCAACAAGTGGGCATGTTTGTCCCATGTCTCATATGAAGAAGGGCTCTACGAGCTAAGCAACATTTAGAGTTCCACATTTAAAAATCACCTTGAAAATAATACTCTACTGAAATGGCAGGATCTATACAGTGATATCATAACTGAAAAACAGTCAACCGGGGACAGTCAACCTTGTAGTTCAACCAAGAGCATCATCAGTCTACTCTCTTGAGCTGATGAAGCTGTCTGTGACAGTGAAAGCTGGTTCTTAAAAATGTGTTTGTGTGTTTTTTAGTGTTCTATCTAAACAATTTCTACCCCAGTATCACCAAGTTAAGTATGCTGGCTATCCCTCCTAATCTAAACCAATAATTAAAGTGAGTAATATGCTAATGCATATTAAGTTTTATAGGCCAAAAATAAAGTTGAATATTTCTATGATAAATAAATGATTAATGAGATGCACCCACTCTAATTGATAAAAATAAGTTAAATGTTTGTGAATAATAGGGTTGAGAATATTCCATGTTAAATTTATAGATAATTAAAATTATGAATAGGGTATACATTAATGTTCATGATATTGGGCTAGGTACACAGGGTGTCTACTGGGTCACGAAAGTCACGGAAAAGGTACTAATTGCAAAAAATGTCACGAAAGTAATGAAAAAGTCACAAATTTTTAAATATTTTGGTCATAAAGTCACGAAAATAATTTTATTTTGAATTTCCCGCACATCGTAACAACGCAAATGCTTCAAAGATAGCGCTATCCACTACACGTGATGGCATGCGCCAGTCGGAAGTTGCCTGATTGTTTTGTTTGTGACTGCAACAACAAGGTTAACGTTTGCCATTTTGTATTAAATTTTAATGTGGCGTGCTACTTGTCTCGTGGGCTGTGTGAGTTCATTTGCCGTGTGTCTGTCTACAAATAATGGTTTTCGAGTGAATGAATTTGAATTCAGGTTTTGTACATGATACGGAAAATATCATGACATTTTCTACACAAAACCGTGCGTTCATCTGTGTTGTGGATCTGGATCAAGATGTTGGCGGCAATTATCAATGTTTTACGCTTTCAGTGATCCGACTGAAATTTGAAGGTGGTGTAAAATGTATATTATAATTTCAAATTAACGTTGGCAGCAAATAGCAATCGTTTTCACAGTGAAATATGGCGTATTTTTTATAAAATATAAAATAATACTATTAGTGTTAATATATGATCCTTGACATAATTCATTTAATTTTAAAGACCATTTATTCAAAACAGTTGAAATTTACCAATTTTTAAAATGATTTTCGTTGTCTTATGGGCACATAAAATATTAGGCCTAAATTATTTTTAATTGTGTGCTGCGAAAAAAATCTATAATTTTTTTGGGGGGCATTCAAAGATTTTATGTGTGAAGTTTAGGCTAATCTGTTAAAAGATGCCTGGTAAATGTTCGTTCAGAGAGTTTTGGCTGACTGTTGAAGAAAATAAATACTCAAAGTGGTTGCACCCTGTTGAAGATGACCAGTATAAGGCTTATTGTACATTTTGTAAATAGAAATTTGATATAATCCACAGTGGGTTGAATGAAGTGAAAATTCATGAAAAAAGTAACAAGCATTTGGAACCAACCTCTGCCCTACTACAATGTAAGCAAAAAACGCTCAGCTTTTTATCTTCTGAAAAAGTTGGATGTAAACAGCCAGAATCGGCAAAAGAATTATTACCTTCCAAAGGTAGGCCTACTTCTGAAAATGATGTATATTTGGTTGCAGCTTCGTATACATTAGTTGTTTCATCGTCCTCATCTCTTTTAGGACCTTTAAGTAAATTTTGTGTAAATGATGATACCTTGAAAGCAGAAATTCTGTGGTCCATGAATGAGGTTATGACTCATACTTCTGCAGAGGTTCATGTATTTCCAATGATCTTTCTCAATCATGTTTCCTGACAGTATAATAGCACAGAAGTTCAAAATGCAAAAAGACAAACTTGGATATTTGACAGCCTTTGGTCTTGGCCCCTTCTTCCAAGAAAAACTCTCGGTGGAGTTAAGAAGATTGCATTTTTTGCAGTTTCACTTGACGAAAGTCTCAAAAGAATTACCCAAAAAGGACAAATGGACATCATTGTTCGTTATTGGAATTTAAGTTTAAATGTGGATGTGGTTTCGACCCGATACCTGAACTCTGTGTTTTTAGGGCATTCTACTGCAGCTGACCTCCTTGATTCCTTTACGTCAGGTATGTCTGAATTATGACTGCCTTTAAAGAATGTTCTACAAATTGCTGTTGATGGACCTAATGTAAATTTAAAATTCCTTAAGGACTTCAATCAAATGTTGGGAAAAAATTTAGATAACTCTTAAGACAAGAAACCTATTGATGTTGGCACATGCTCTCTTCATACAGTTTATGGGGCTTATAAGACAGCTCATAATAAATGTGTATGGCAAGTTCATAATTTTCTGTGTTCATTGTATTATCTGTTTAAAGATTTTCCATCTCGAAGATCTGATTACATCCTCTCAAGTGGATCAGACCTCTTTCCACTTAAAATGTGTTCCATCATATGGGTGTAAAACTCAATAGTAATTGAAAGAGCCTTGAAAATGATTCCGCATTTAAAGAAATATGTGGCTTTGGTGTGTTCCAAACCATCTGAAACAAAGAATTTCGGTGTTGTACGAGACTTCCTAAAGATAACCTTCTTGAAGCAAAACTCTTTTTCTTACAGTCAGTAGTAGGAGAAGTGGAACCACATTTTAAAATAATTCAAAATGACAATCCAATGTTGCCTTTGGTACATGCCGAACTTTATTCGATGGCACATAGCATTGCTGCTCGCGTCCTTAAGGCAAAGGTTATAAGCAATGTGAAAAACTCAGGACAGCTCATGGCAATTGATGTCAAAATTGAAAATCTTTTGAGTTTTTCGGACGTAGACATAGGCTTTGGTGCGAAGAAATTTTGTAAAAATGTGAAAGAACTTGATGTACATCTCTTTAGAAAAGATTGCAGTCACTTCTTAGTGGAAATGTTTCAAAAACTGACTGGGCCTAGGTCTCCATTACGAAAGTGCATGGTGAAAGGTGCTTCATGCCTTTCACCAGCAGTAATGACTAGTGGCACTCTAAGAGTACAACGGGTTAACATAGCACTCGAACAACTCACTTCAAACAACCATATTGCATACATTGAAGCTGAACATATAAGAAAAAACTACCTTGAAATCTGTGAGCAGTCTTCTGTTCAAGAAGAGCTGAAGACATTTGATTTCAATGAAACCAGACTAGATTCTTTTCTCTTCAACATCTTCATTAATGCAAAAGCTTGCAAGGCATTGCTGTCATTTTCCACGATGATATTTACAATATCCCATGGAAACAGTGCTGTTGAAAGAGGTTTTTCAGTAAACAAGGAATGTTTGGTTGAAAATATGAAAGAGCGTTCTCTAATCTCCCAACGCAGCATATTTTCAATGGTTCAGTCGGTAGGTGGCATAAATAATGTGGAATTTACAAGTGGGATGCTGCCTGCAGCTAGGCGAGCAAGTTTCAAAAGGAGGGAAGCAATGAAGAAATGGAGAAGAAAGAAAGTGAAGAAGCTAACAGATCAAAAACACAATTGGAAACTGTAAATAAACTCAAGGCAAAGAAAAGAAAACTTCTCCAACAGGCTGAAGAAGAGGCTTCAGCACTTTAAACCGAAATCGACTTGGAGAAGAAACGACTGAGGCAGATGTAAATCCTGTATGTTGTGATTTTGTGTATAAACTAAATATTAGGTGACAAATTTGAACAATATTAAATTTTTATGTTTGTTGAGAGACTTCAGCTTCTGGGAGCCTCAAACATCTTTAATTACAAGTAAGTTTTCTCGTTGGTATGATTATAGTAATAGTTTTTACCTGGGTTTGTTATTATAATATCTAGGCCCAATGTACAATATAATGTTCGACCGTTTACTGAAGGAATTTTTTTTTCACCGCATCTTACTGCCCGTTTGGGCTATTCGCCCTCGAAGGTATTTTGTTGTCAAAAAAGGTCACAAAACAGTCACGAATTTTTGTTCCTCTAACTGAGTAGACACCCTGAGTACAACAAAATAATTATAATTAATTTGTTGAGAATAATAAATTAAATTTGGGGGAATGAATGTGCTCCCAATATGCACCTCTGAAGGTAGATTATGGTCATGTCATCAAAAATTATACGTTAAGTAATAAGTTAAGCCTCTAAACACCATTTTGTATTTAAGAGAAGGAGATGAATCCAAAAAATAATAATTTAAAAAAGGAAATATTTCTTTTCTATGCTAAAATAATTGCTGATATTTTGTTTTTCGGCCTATAAAACCAATGAATAATGGATTGGATTCAAACTGATTAAATTAAAGATCAATGAAATCATTATAAAACTATGCTGGCTATGAAATGAGTTTATGAATAAATTTGTGTAATTCACATTCAAGCAACATTATAGAGTAAATAATATTTTTAGTTGTGCCTTCTCTATCCTGTCCTGCACTGTCTCCACCCTAACTATTCCTAACACTCGCTTCGGTGACCACGAGGTCTAACATGCTATTCTCGTATTGGACTAGACAGCCGAAGACGGGGAGATCGGGGTTTGAACCCAGTCACTTGCACTGATGGGGTTTTTTCCAGTTGGTTTTCCACTCTTCTTATGCGCAAATGTGGGTGCTCTTCCCCTTGATTAAACCTTCCTAATCTCTAAACCACTAGTGTAATTAGTTCATAGGTATATGACCCGAACGGGTAGTAAGACGCGGTGCTAAAAAAATGTAAAAATATTTTGTCTCCTCAATTTAGATATAGTACAGCCACAAATAATGAAATCAAAAGTTTTCTTATACTCATGTATACATGTTCATAGTATTTTAGAAAAAAAGTTAATCTTAAGACAATCTTAAAAGTCAAATAAAAATATCCATATCTTTACAAATTTGTCAACTTTAAATTTTACGAACGAACAAACATGTGTTTTAGGTGTTCCTGGAGCCTATAGACAGCATTGAAACTATTCCTCCTGCCCGCTGGAAACTGACATGTTACATTTGCAAACAACGAGGTGTAGGGGCATGCATTCAATGCCACAAAACCAACTGTTATGCTGCATTTCATGTCACTTGTGCACAGCATGCAGGACTTTACATGAAAATGGATACTGTTCGTGATACACATTCAGGTATTTTAACTTTATATTTAAAGATACTGTCTTGTTTACACATTTCACTATACATTTTTTAATTGATAAGCCTAAGCAATAGGGGTTATTTTGAATTCAAGGAATATGTATGTAGTACTCGGGCTTCTGCAGCATTCTCTAAATATTGACTAGCTGCAGCTTAACTTTATTTTACGTTCTCTAGTCCCCATTCTTTCCCTTGAAAATTCAAATAACAAAGTCCACCCCTCCTACTGCCCTCCAAAACCCACTCTTAAGACACACACATTATTAATTCTTTTAACAAATTCAATAGATTTTTGTTAGATTTTGTTAAATTTTTTTTCAATGCATAAAAATAATATTTAACCTGTAACTATATACTCTGATTTTGATTGAAATAACAGTTTAGAAAATTCAAACATATTTTTTGTGGCAACATTGATAGGATTTTACTATAATATGTATGTTGTTTTAAAGGTATTGATAATTTCTATCAAATGTGATAGCTGCGTATATTATGAATTGAGGTATGAATATGTTAAAATTATTTTAGTAACTTTAAAAACTACTAGTTACTGTTCTTCTTACCAAACTCAAAGAATAGCTACTCTACTGTGGACACACTTGTTACGATTGTTCAAAACATGTATTTTCCATATGACGACTCAGCAGGGAGAGCAGTACAAAACTATGCCGTCTTTCCAGGCTTGGGTCTGTATCCCCGTAGTTTTGTACTCTCACACCCAGGTCACTTATTGATTTCTTTCCACCTACCGATGGGTTTATTTTATTTTATCTATTTTTTTTTGCTCGAAAATTAAAAATAGGCATGGCTTAACTATGCACTTGCTCTTAAATACTGTGTCATACAACCCGGAAATAAACCATGCTTCGAACACCTGCAGCTAAAAGAAAGCAAAATAGAAACATGGCTGTCGTTTAGAAAATATGAATTTAATTTAAAATAATTGAAAAGAAGAAAAATGAAAACATTTACTTTAAAATATGATTTTAAATATTAATAAAGACGGAAAAATCAATATCATTATACACTTAGCACTCTAAAATTGTATTTTTAAAAATTCACTAAACAAAACCTCTTGTTTATTCAATTGACTTTATATTACGGCCTTTCTTTTCCCTTAACTATTGCCTAGTAAGTGTTGCATGCTATACAACACTCACAAAAGAAAAGAACAAAAAACACACACAAAATATCTCATGATTTTACATACCAGACACAAAAACAAAGAAACAATTTTGACATGGCACTGAATTGTGTTGGGGCAATACACAATACAAAACTGT
Organism: Timema monikensis; assembly: GCA_902151445.1. NCBI lineage: Eukaryota > Metazoa > Arthropoda > Insecta > Phasmatodea > Timematidae > Timema > Timema monikensis. The sequence goes on along the minus strand of CABFVZ010002305.1, from coordinate 17,510 downwards.
GAGGACCACAGACAAATAGCAACAGGTAAAGCCAAGTAAAACCAATTACAGCACCTTAGTGGGGATGAAGTACAAGTGTGCAGCAAATGATTGTTAATCTGAAAGACAACAAGCATGATAGGGAGAATATGATTAGTATAATTAGATACTACTAGATTGCTTAAGGGTAAATTCCCAATCATTATAACTGGGAGTGACCAGAGTGGTTAAGCTCTATGCAATTCCATCTCTGGGGAGAATTACTTATTGAATTACCGTTTTTTATTCTGCCTTAACAAATTTTTTCATTGGTAATCATATTAAAATTTGAACACAATTTTTTCTCATCCCAGAATATACCTTATTTTGTGAATGCATGTGTTGTATTTCTGACTGTGCTGGCCCTAGGCGTATATACATCAAACATTCCTCTGAGCATCCAAATACTTACAGTAATTCACTCTTTACTCACATAAAAAATATGTGCTATGTTGTAATATAAAATTCTAAATAAAAACAAGTGCCATCAAACCTTATTTTATGAATGATTATTGCCCAACAACAATTGGAATAGTTTTGAAGAAATTAAATTAATAGACATTTATTAAATTTTCTATTTGATTTTTATGTCTTAAAGGGAAAAGTGTGTCAATGATTTGTTTTAATGTAAAATGTTCAAACTTATTGCTTCTCTGAGTGAACAGCATTATATAGGTACCATGTATATATATACTAACATGTAGTTTGATCACAATGATCACATATAATTTGAGGTACTTATTTATAATTTTTTGAGTCACCATAGAAATGTCTATAAATATAATATAATTTTACAATTAAAACAAATTATAGTATAATACAATAATTGTTAATCTTTTGGAATAACTACAAAAATTTATCTTGTTTTCTTAATGTGAATTAAATGGGGAAGGGGNGGGGGTGGAATTCAAAATTATACATAAGTATATTTGTTTTTATCATGTTTATTTCTGTTACAAACCAGGTGGTTGGTTGACCACTATTATGCTTTTCTCAATTTCACATCAAAATGTTTTTTAAGTTGTCTTAAACCAAATCTTATGGTCAAACTTTACTTTTAATTATATTTGGAGCAAAATAAAATGTTTTAAGTTTGTGTGCATGTCTTAAGATATTTTTATTAGTGTATTTAACTATACTAGTACACATTATTTTTACTTCCAAAAATATCTTGGCTGTTCATAGTAAATTTTTTTGTCTGTAGATCTCGGAACTAATTTTAAAAAAAACCACATTACGTCACAATTTTTAATATGTAAAGGTTTTTGTGTTTTTCTGTATTTTACAATGATTTAGTGAAGAGAATATGGCTCTGATCTGTCATATGATCTACAGTATAACTATTGTTTGCAAATACAATAAGTACTTTATAATAAAACACGACAATGATCAATGGCTAACCTTTTTTTTCTTCACTTTCTCATTGATGGATTGATTGCAATAGTGTCTCGTCGTTTTTTTTACTACGTATATGCTCATACATTAGCTCTTTCAGTTACAGCAATATTATGAGCATGTGTACGGTTTGTTTGTGTTTATTTGGAGAGTATTTTCGTCTTCTATGTTTTGCCTACCAATGTAATGTTATAATTCTGAAGCAAAGGAAGTGCCTTAATCACCTTGGAAATTTCTGCAATGTTTGTGATAGTTTTGCAACAAAAACTCTTAGGAAGAAAATCTATAGCATTACTAAACATGCGTATTATTTGTACTTTGGTTTCAATATTGACAATCAGGATCGAAACTAGACTCCATATATTTGCTCTTTTACATGTACAAAGAATCTGAAGATGTGATTAATTGGGAAACTCAAAATTATAGTTTTTTCTGTTCTGTACCTACGAGGGGACGAGAACCAGATAACCATGTTGATGTGCTATTTCTGTGTGTAAAAAAAAACAGTATCAAAAATCTGAACATATAATCTTCTTAAAGGCCTGTACCACATAGTGAATACCTGCTGGTAGCAGTTCCCCCAAAAGAATGGGAGGAAGAAACCAGTGATGAAGCTAGTGAATATGATTGTGTTGTAATCTACTGAACCATTAACTTCTAAGGATTTGGATTACCCATGGGAACTGATAGCACACCACATTCAATTAAGTAAGAAGATTTGATTGACTAAGTTCATGATATAAAGTTAACCAAAGAGCAAGCTAACTTCATGGTTCCTGGTTACAATACAGGAAGTTACTTTAAGCTGAAACTAAAATAACATTGTATTGACAACACAGTGAAGTGTATTTTATTATGTAGGACAGAATATATGTGTGTGTGTGTGTATATATATATATATATATATATATATATATATATATATATATATATATATATATATATATATATATATNATAAAAACGGAAATAAATATCCATCAGTTCCTTCACATCATGCCACTGTCTTGAAAGAAATGTATGAAAGTATGTTTAAGATTCTCAGTTCAATAATGTACCAAGAGTACTCTTAACATGTCCATGGTGATCTTAAGGTTATTGGAAGTCTATAGGGAGGATTCACAAATTATTGTTGTTATCTATGTTTGTTGGAATGTCAGGTGACGGGAAAGCATTTTACTTCGCAACAATGAGAAAAGAGAAGTGTATATTTACCCGTAAGAAGTAATGTAAAATTTGTTTCACTGGTTAAACCAAAAAATCTTCTTTTTCCACCCTTACATATAAAGTTTGGATTTATTTAGAATTTTCTTAAGTCTTAGATAGATAGAAAGTGGACACACCCACCTCACAGTCGTTTTCTACATTATAACAGATGACAAACTGAAATAAGTAATTTTCATTTTGACCCAAAAGGAAACTTCTAGGAGATTATGTATTTGGGGTGAAGCTACAGGATACTGAACTGGCAACTTTGCATTTGTTTAAAGCAGTTGTGCATGGATTTATTGGAAACATGAAAGAAGACAACGCTTTTAATATATGAGAGACCGAATGGCTTTGAAAATTAATTTTCAATTTTTTCCCCGGCAATTTGGGAACGTTGGTTGGAATGGAAAGGGAAATGCTTTTATCAGGATTTATTCACAATGGAAAAGAGTTATCAAGGTTGCTGGGATACCTCCATGATGGGAGATTAAGTTTGGTTTCTTAGGCCCTTCAGGATCTGGTATTTTGTGAATTTAATGTTATATAATATCACATTTTTTATGAATTTAGGGCTAAAAAAAATCAGTATTTAAAAAAAAAAATTTTTGAATTCTTAATATTAAACTTCATTAAAGAGATATATTTAACTTAATTTTAATTATGTATTCCTCCAAAAGTTTCTGGAGAAATATGTAAACATTTTAATTTTAGTTTTAAGTTTTTTTATTTAAAAATATATTTTTAGGACTTATTGATCATTTAAAAATAACAACATATTATTTTAATTTGTAAATATTTATCCAGAAATTTCCAAAAAGTAGAATGTATATGTCCAAATACTCCTGGAGATGAAGCTCTTTAAAATTGAAATCTAGGCAGACACACAGGGAGTTGCAATGTTGTGTTTACATTACACCACTGTCGGGCTACAGACAAGTCAATAAATCCGTTTTCTGAAACACTGGACACATTAGATATAAACCATCTCATATTATATATTTTTAAAAACATCAGACATCTCTATTGCTTAGTCACTAAGGTGACTAACATGTCTTAAAGAACAATGGCTTGATTTCAAATACAGGCATGAACAAACAGTTGGCTTAACGGTCCAATTTTTCGTGTTAATTACAAAGTGCATTGTGTGGACAAAATGCATAAAATTATAATAAACATTTTCACATGAATATTTATTTATATTTATTTTAATAGTGAATAACTTAGTCAAATAGTTAAAATCAAGGTCGCATTTACAGTGTTGGCCTGCTCGTCGATCATTGTCATTTTGCCATCTCTTTAATCCACAATTTGTCTTACTACCCATCAGGACTAAATACATTTAAATTACCTTAATGAGGTAGGGATGAGTAATGTAAAGTTGAGAAGAAATGTACCTACATGTGGATTAAAGGAAAGTGTGAAATTATATTAGGAAATAAGACATGATTGGGATTTGAACTCAATATCACATTCGCTGGCAGTCATCTCTATAACGTAGTGATTCTTTTGATCAGAAGTCGCCAAACTCATTAAGATGGGAGTTACTATCAAATTTTAAAATAGCCTTACAAGCTATCCAGGCTAAAACTTTGTTGTATCATGTATTTGCTATGATTGTAACTGTTACATACACATTGCTGGCTCATCCCTGAACATAGTGGTGGGCCTTGGATTCATAATTGGAATGGAAATGATATGAAATTGTAAATACATTCTTCATACAAAAATGAACTTCTATTTGATGCTAGAATAAACAAAATAATAGTCAAATATGAAAAAATTAAATTGGAATGTAGTTAATTGTAAAGAATTGAGTTCACTTTTGTCGACAATTTTGTTTATTGGTTAACTGTTATTCACATTCATTTGCAACTATAAATCTTTGTCTGTAAATCTGTTTCTCTATATTTTTTTCAACGCCTACATAGTTTAAAATTATGACTCATACATGTATTTAGTCCAGAGTAACGCCTTCACTTAGAGTGCAACACAAACTATAACTGGATACTTTTCCTGCAATAATATTGAGACAATTCTGAAAAAAAAGCCATCTTCCTGAACATGTTGTATGATACAACTGGATAATTTTTTAATGTCATTGTCTATAAAAGGAGCTAAATTTAATTGTTAAAGAAATTATAAACTTTTTTTGAAATCACTGAACCTTTGCTCTCAATTGCAAATTAGGCTAATCATTGAATTTTAAAAACCTTTAATGCAGAGTTTGCTAGTGAAGAATACCATGCTACAAAACAATTTTGGGAATCTTTCATTTTTATGGCATAGAGCATGGTATCCATTTTTACCACCAATAAAAGCTGGAGCACTATCTTTTGTGATAACCACAAGCCTTTGTACAGAATATTCTTAGAAGGAATAAATGTTAAGAGCTCAGGGTAAATTTCCTCCCTTTTAGCGTGCCCTTTCAAGGGAATAAATTTACAAAGCTCTTCTTTTACAGGATCACTGAAAAATAAATCTTTGAAATATGGTTATCTGAGAAGTATTACTTATATCCTTAAATTCTTCAGTAGAATTGAACACTTATTCAAGTTAAATTCAACCCTTGAGTAACCTCACCACACATAATCACAACTCATAAATTCATGATATTAGCAGAAACCTGAGTAGGTTCTATTGTGGACATTATGTTGAAATTTTCTTTTAAAAGTTGTTACATAGTACTACTACAGCCACTAAAAGTGTTTCATTATCAAATCACCATGTTCATAATCCTAAGTTTTTTTCTGTTTTTTAAAGAAATATTATGGGTGAAATATGGGCGATAAAGAAGGGTGGCGGTTTTTAATTTTCTCCGTATTTTTTTTTAAAATTGATCAATTTTAACTTGACTGATTTTTCATTTTCTTTCACTATTTAAAACATTATTTCAATAGAATTATTTGTAAATGATTGGTTGTATTTTTTGTAATCTTGTTCAACGTTGCCTTTCTCATCTTATTTTATGGTTTTTAACCTATTTTTAAGTTCCTTTTCTGTTTTCGGTTCGACTCCCTTGTGCTAAACTTGAGTCAACAAATGTGAACAGTTTATTATCAAAAACTATTAAGGCTTAGAATGTTAAAAAAGATCAAAAAAACTATTTAATACTAATTCAATGTAATTATATGAAATTTTCATTAACATTTCATTTAATAAATTATATTTTTGTCCTGACTCGCCTCGGTGGCATAGTTGGCTAACGCGCTTGTCGTGTTGAGCTCGACTGCTGAGACCGGGGAGATCGAGGTTCTAATCTCGGTCGGGTGAACTGGGGGTGGTTTTTCCTAAATGATTTTCCACTCTCCCTCCACGCAAATGTGGGTTTACTTACTCTAATTCAACCTTCCCAATTCCTAATCCATTAGCGTAATTAGTACTTAAAGCGTATAACCCGAACAGGTAGTAAGACATGGTGCTAAATATTATTATTATCATTATTATTATTATTATTATTATTATTATTAATATTATTGTCCTCTATTAATGATCATAAAATAGAATTGTCAAATAACAAGTCATCTATTTATAATCATAAAATAAAATTGCCAAAATATAATATATTTTTCTTAACAACATTTACCCCCAATTCTACTCCCAGGAACCCAGTGGTCTCCCAGTATGCATAACTTAAATTTAGTAGACTACCAAATCTTTAAGAAACACTGCTTTAGGCTGATATACTTGAACCTCTGTGTAGATTTACACCTTTTCAGAATGTTCATGTGTCCAAAAATATTACTAAACTAATTTGCAATTTTAATAAATAAGCTTAATATTATATTATTATTATTATTATTATTATTATTATTATTATTATTATTATTATTATTAGCACCGCGTCTTACTACCCATTCGGGTTATACGCACTTACGCTAATGTGTAATGGTAGGGTGATTGTGAGATGAAATGAAGGACCTACAGTTTAACGTGGAATCCGAACCACGGTGGAGGCCTGGCATTCCCCACATTCATAAGATATCTTGTCAGAGGTGAAGGAAGGGTTTGGTAATCAGATAAATCTTTGCCGGGACCGAAGATTGAACCCCGGCCGCCAGCATAGAAGTCTGACACCTTACCCCTAGACCACCAGGTCACCAATCTTAATATTATAATATAATTGCTGGAAAAACATATTGGTGAGCTGGAAAACCTGAAAAATAGGGAATTTTTAAATATAGTTTTGGCTGGACACCTTGAAAATAGAACATGATCTTGTAATGATATGGAATTATTCATCCCAATAATTTATTATTCACATCTATATTCAAAATTACAATATTATAATTGAGAGTGGTAATAAGATTTATTTGTGTTAATTTGTTAAGTTGCAAGATATGGTGACATCTTTCTACCTCTCTGTTTAAAAATACAACACTGTTTTGTAAACAGAAACACACCTGGATTACTGCACTTTTTTTTTCTAAGAAGCTTCGAGAAGGAAATGTCGCTAGATATACCCCTTCAGAGTACACATCTCTTCACTTTCCTTCTTGATGAGGAGCTGAGTAGGTAGAGTCAATGAAATCTTAATCTGTGTTCTTAATCTCACTTGTCGGGAATTGTCGTGTATATGACGTGATAGTCGAGCTTTAAAATTAAAATCTACATCTGAAATATCTAGCTAAAAATTATTTATCTACTTAAAATAAAATAAACTATAAAACACCAGAACTTTTAATTTATAAAATAAGACAGAATCCATTTTTAACTATTATAATACAGAATAGCAAACTTGGACCCAATTCAATCATTATATCTAATGTCACCTTAATGGTGGCGAATTAACATTAATATATCAGGTTAGCTTTTTAAACGTTACAACCGTCTCCATATTAGTGCTTCTTAATTCATGTATAAAGCCTATAACCCGAACGGGTAGTAAGACATGGTGAAAAAAATATTTAATATATTTTTTTTCTTCTCTTTAGTAGAACTTTATCAGAACATAACTAAACTGTTCGAATTGCGTATATATTCATACCATGACTGTATTTATTGGTGTTACTACTAGAATGTACAATTTGAAATTTTATTAATGGTTTTGGAAAACTATCTTGCTTTCTAATATATTTTGGAAATCCATATAAATATGTGTCTGAACTTATATTTTGTTTTGTGCTTGAATTTTTGTATTATGTCCTATCACCCCTACAAGCTATTATTTTGGACTGTTTTGTGTTGATCAATATATGTTTAACAGCTAATATCTTGTCTAATAGCTACTTTTGATAGATATAACTTCTCCTCTTGTTCCACTAGATGTTGAATTTATATTGTAATTTGTTTCACAAGCCTGCATATGTTTAGGTCTGTCTAAGGAAACTGGACCAGTCCTTGTTCAAAAGACTGCCTTCTGTGATGCTCATACTCCAGCCGATGCTGACTCCCGGCCCCGGATGGCCACTGCCAATAAGCATCAACAACTTCTCACAAATTCTAGCCATAACCCTCTGGAGACTGACTTTACCAGGGAAGATTTGAGACAAAAAATGAAAAAGGCTCGCCGCATTCTTGCCAAAAAACGTTCAACGCTCCCTATAATATCTATTCCTACCATTCCACCTGAAAGGTAGGATTAGTTTTTATTATTTTATTTGATATTCATTTAATACATGGACACCATATTTTTAGTATATAAATTATGTTTTAAATGACAATTTACAAGACATTTTCTGTGTCTAAACTACCCATGTTTGTTCATTTGACATAGTCAATATATATATTCCTATAATTTACATCAGAAATTAAATTTAGATATTAATATTATTTACTAATGTACCCAAACCAAAACATTAGGTTTTAGACTTTATATAGTCAAATTGAATGTCTAATTTATCAACATTCTTTCATTACATGACTAGGTCTACATTACATTATGATCTTTGTTGTTATTTATAATTTTCACTGCATCTTACTACCTGTTCTGTTTATATGTATGTATAATAATTAGTCTAATTAGGTAGGGATGAGAAAGGAAGCATTTTAGAGGTAGTCTACCTGAATTTGTGTGGAAGGGGAGTGGGAAACCATTTTGGGAAAACCACCCTCATTATACACGACCAGGATTCAAACCCTGATCTCCCAATCTTCAGCCGGTCAATCTAACACGAGAGGGATGCCTAAGATCATTCAGCCACTTAAGCGGGTATCTGTGTTTCTTTTTAAAACATTTAAACATATATGCTTTTAGCCCAAACATTCACTAATCATTTTTAAAGGAAAGAATACTAATATAAAGATAGATGCATATGTTATATATACATAACATATATCATATATATATATATATATATATAAATAATATATTTACATAAAATATAATAATCTCTTTGAGTAATCCACAAACCTACATTCAATATTAATTATTGGGACTAGAAACTAATTTTTCCACTTCTTACCTTTCTAACAGGACCATTGCATTGCTTAATGAAATATGAAAAGATCTTAATGCCCTAGTTAATATATATTTTATAAAAACTAAAACCACTTCTTTTAAAAAAGATGTACACTTTGTACAGCTTAATGGAATCAAACAAGGTGTAGTTTTTAACTTTCAAGTTAATAACTTTGTTTATATAAATTAAAATAAAAAAAATTCAATTTTTATACACTTTCATCATACAGAGTTACTATCATATTATCTTACTCAACTACCTACCCACTCACTAACTCACCCCCTACCCACTCACCCACCTATACTTCAATGTTCTTACTAATGGGCATAACTGACAACTAGAAAAAGTTAATAGATTTACTTTCACGAAAACCTCTTTTTACTTGTTGAGGTATGTTTTTATAGTTGGAAGAAGGTACGCGAAAGGTGGATGTAAACATATAAAAGGAAATTTGCAATGCATTTTCCTAAAAAGGAAACCAATGAACACAAAAATGAGAAAAAGTAAATGGGGTAAAGAATTATAGGACCCTTAAATTGGACCATATAAAAGGAATAACATAAAGGTAAAACATAGGAAATGAACATTAGTTGCAAATATCTATATCAATAAAAGTCTAATGCTGTCTGTAAATTTGTTGAAATTGTAGAGTGCCCACTCACGAGGTGCGCAAATTTTCCATTCTTGAAAACTGATAAAAAAAAACCAACAAAACTTGACATATTTAATCATTTTAATTCTTTGACATGTTATTTGTATCTAAAATGCAAGGAGAACCTAGAATATAAATTCAAATCCAAGGAGAAATTGAAGATTGTAATACAGCTACTTGTGTGGTTTGGTTGATTTGTGTTCATATTAGTTGGAAAAATTGTTTCTTTAGTCAATGAAAATTTTACGGCCGACGTTAAATATATTTATTTTATTTGAGCTTAAATTTACATAGCCTATATATGTTTTCATGCAAACTGATTATTGCTCTAATTAAAATACAGCACTGCAGATTAACAAATGACATAATCTTATAACTAGACTAATGTTTGATTGTTGGTTTGTGTATTTATAATACTAAATAGGACCTGTACGATGGTAACCACCCAACAGCAACAATATTGAATGCAAATATAATCTACGCAACAATTTTAATGGGCTCATCTCATGGGAATTTGTGTTTCATACCAAAAATCGATTTGGCTTCTGTATAATCTGTTATCCTTTTTATTTTAAGACTGAGGCAGTTCTCAATTAAACTAGCATTCTCAATTACTGTTAATAAGTCACAAGATCAAACCTTGGATAGGGTGTGTATTTATCTGTCCAAGCCAGTTTTCAGCCATGAGCACTAGTACGTGGCCTTTACCGGTGTGCAAAGCTCAACAGACATAGGGGTTAAAGTTATTGAAGGATCAAATCAAGGGGCACTGATATCGAAAAACCCTGCAGTGTTCACAAAAAAACATAATACTGAATATAAATAAATTTTGTAATTTATTTATTAAAATTAATTTAATTAATTTGCTATTTATAAATTCTTATTATAATTGACAGAAATATTATTTTATAACAAGCTAGCCCAACCTAACAAACCTAACCAATCATACATCTACAAATTGAAGGTTCAGTTTTGTTAGTTTGGGGAATATTGACATCAGCTTGTCATATACAGGATGATATCTAGTATAATATATCTATCTCTTTAAGCAAAATCAATGTCCATGTTTTTACTGCAAATGGGCTGGTGCCCTCGGCTTATTAGATCCTCTCTACTTTCACCCTTCGCCTCAATCATGCTTCCAAGATAGTTTATATTCTGTAATTTTCTCACCTCTACTATATCCAACTTTATAGATTTGCTAGGCCTTATCCACTTTATGTCATTACCATCACTTCACACTTCACCATGATAGTCCTGTAGCTGTTCCTATACTTACTCTTTCTTCTCCAGCTATATCATCAAGTCATCAACAAACATCATGGATTTTATTCTTTCCTCGCCGAGTTTTCTTGTCACTTTATTCATGACCATTTACATTACTATTATATATAATAGTAGTAGAAAGTACTCAAATGTTTTATTTTGAGCCAGTACGTCCACCCTTTCTCCATCTTAAAACAACTGTTATTCTCATAAAGGCTCTTGACTCTCAATACAACTCCTCTTGCCAATTCAACCTCCTCCGTTGATTTCCTAACTTTATTTCTAGTCAATCCACACTATCATATGCATACTCCACAATCATAAATACCACTACCATGCCCTTCCCAAATTTGTACCTCCTTTCAATCACCACCTGTTATATAGCGAAGATCAAGTCTATTATAGACATCTGTTAACTAAATCCGTGCAGTTCCTTTCACCACCTTCCTTTATTCTCTTTCCTATTCCCTTTTATAGTTTTTATATATATTTTTTTCAGTGGCACATCAGCGTTGTTACCCCTTAATTCTCACGCCTCTTCCTGCCTCCTTAAGTGGAAATCGGTACTATAATTCCCTATTTTCAGTCTTCAACTAACTTATTCTCCTTCCATATCACTCCCAAAACCCTGTATTACCATTGTATTTCCGCTTTTCTTGCATCTCTTATGATTTTCACACTCAATATGTCCACACCCAGTGGTTTTCCTTGTTTCATACTCTCTTTAATGCATCCTCCACCTCTTTTCATCTGGTTCCCATTTCCTACTCTTCACCTATTTCTGCACGCTTCTGTTTTTTAACTTTCATCTCTTTCCTCTTCCTGTTTGAACATTTTTTCAAAATATCTCATTCATAATTATTTTTCTTCTTTTCCTCTTTTCATCATTCTACTTTCTTCATCTATCATTATAACTTCTTGTATTTTCACTTACTTCCTGTTTCTTACCTGGCTATGTAAATCTTTTTTACTTATTTCCTTCCACAACCCTTTCCAGTATTTCTGCCCTTTTTGCAGCTAATCCTTCTTGTCATCCCCCACTTGTTTCTTTGTTCATTTCTTCTCCCTCTATTGTACCTCTCTTTCCTCATTCTTATTTTTAAAACGCTTTCTGAATCGTTTATACTTCTCATCCACTGCTTCCTTCACCCTGTCGTTCTACCACGGTCTCCATCCACTTTCTGCTATCACTTGTCTTCCCACATACCTCCTCTGCAGCTCCCACCAATCTTTTCTTAAACCTTTCTCATGTCACCCCTACATTTTTTATATATTCCTTGGTCACTAAGCTTCTTGCCTTTCTTAGATATTATTCTTTTTCCACTTCATATTTTAACCTGCACACCCTTATTTTTCTTTATTGTTTTGCTACTTGTTTCCTATATTCCCATTCCTATATGTCTGCCAACAGCAACATTTGGTCACTATATAAGAACACACTTGTCATTACCTATATGTTTACAGTTTACCTTTTCATTTCTTTGTCAATGAAGAAGTAGTATATCACTGACTGATCTTTGTTTCCCAGTATCTTGTGATTTTATGGATCCTTTTTTTTTTTCTTCTTATACCAACTGTTTGCCACTTTAATTTTATTTATTTCACATAACTCCAACATTCCAACACTCCAACCTTCCTTGTTTTTTCTCTCCCTATACTTTGTACCCTAACACGTCCTCAAACCTCCCTCTCTCTTTTATTTTCTTACTTTTGCCTTAATATCCCCCTATACTAACTGCCACTTATATTCCATGCCTTTCTATTTCATCTTCAAACTTGTTCTTTTTTTTCTGCTGGACATCTCAATTATGGTGCACACACTTATATCCATTTCATCTTTCTTCCTCTATCCATTATTGCCATCTTTATTATATGGTCACTAATCCCTACCACCTTCGCCCGCAGCCATTTATTCCCTACAAATCTTACTCTGTTTCTCCTCCATCATTGTTTCCCATCCAATGCAAAATGTAGCCATTCTTTATTATCCTCATGCAGCTCCATCTCCACCTGGTCTTGGTCAAACCCAGGGCATCCACTCTCCTTCACTCTTCCAATTACTGATTGTGCTAATGTTCAGAGTCCCTATTCATATCTTATGGTTTTCAAAAAAATACTCCGATCGGGAATTTTTATTTACTTTCTCAAGTACTTTTGTTTGTTATTCCCACTGGCTTACTAAGTCTGTGGTGGCAGACACCCGAGTAGCGGGGCTGCCACCTATACATCTTCAAATAAACCTTATAGGCAATAATAGATTATATTTTTCAAATATTATTTGATATTTATTTAAAAATATAATATTTAGAATTATTAATAATTTTTATCTTTCATTTCAGAATTCAAGAAATTGCATCTTTAGTGAATATTCCAAAAAAGAGTCAATTCATACAACGATTGATAGCATACTGGACATTGAAACGACAGTTTCGAAATGGTGTGCCACTTTTACGTCGTCTACAAAGTTCTCACTTGTCTCGAAGAGATGAATCTCAACCTCAACAAGAAGTGGTGTGTAATATTATAGTTAAAATATTTGGTCTTTACATGTTTAGAAATAATTATGTATTCATAGAAACAGAAGAATTAAATGTTCATTAACACAATGATTATTATTTAATATAAAATGGAAGTTTTTTTAGATTCCCATGTTATTAACTTACCATAAATATATATTTGGAAGAGGAAGTACAGAAACAGTTAGCGGAATGGAATGAGGAAGAGAAAGATAGTCCAATGAAATTTAACATGGCGAAGTGAGAAGGGGTGGTAATGACAAGGAAGAGGATAAGGCCTAGTAGAGCTGTACAGTTTGATGGGGAGTATGGCTGACAAATGTACACAGTGTAAAATATCTTGCTAGAGTGATTAAGGTGAAGTGTGGGGGTATAGAGGATCTAAAAAGAGTAAGGCACCAGGGGGAGTTATTCTATAGGTGTGTAAGAGACTTGCAGCTATGGGGAAGAAAAGTGCCTTCTAAATGTAAGATAGTGCTTTATAGGGCTTTACTTTATAGCCATAGTCACATACACAGTAAAAAATGGACATTGATTGTAAGAGAGACTAGGAAAGTGGAGGCCATGGGAATGATATGTGTGAGGAGCATGCTGTCACGAGGAGGAACATGATTAGGAATGAAGTTATCTGGGGAAGAATGGGCGTACATAAGATAGTAGAGGAAGCAAGGCTTATTTGCTTTGGTCATGTAATGAGGTTGGAAAAGAAGAGTATACCAAAGAGAATGATGGAGATACAGTGTGTGGGAAAAAGACGTCAAGTGAGGTTAAGAAAAAGATGAGAGGAACAGATAAAAGAAATTGTGCAACTGGAAGAAGAAGAATAGAGGAAGATTGAGACATTCTACTAAACAGACCCAGTCACAGGCTGTTAGCAGTTGATGATAATGAAATATATATTTAAAAAATATACACATAACAGCATGTTCTATTTTAAAATATGATGTAATCAGCTTATATACATAGGCATACAGAGAGACATTTTATTATGACTTATATGTTATATAATTGTTGGTTGTCATTGATAAAAATCCTTATTTTTCCCACATTCTTTGTTTTTAAATGATTAAACTACATTGGTGGTTAAAATAAAGTACTATTTTATACAAATTTTTTTCTTATAAAAAGTAACTCATTTTAATATGTTCAATTAGGTATACTTAATTTTAGGCTTAGTTTTACAAAGAATAAAAGAAATTCCTACCTTTAGTTTTACTTAACGGTGTAACTACGGCCCTAATCTAGAATCGATTACAAATAATACAAAGGGAGGATCTCACAAATTCTAATGCAAAGTAAGAAAAATATAATTCAAATAATTTATTCTCCAAACAAAAACAAATACTTTAGATTGAAATACAGGCTTATTGTTGATCTAATGGCAAAAGATAACTAAAGAAACGCCTAACAACATGCTCAAATATTGACTAATCATTAAAGATATAAGCTTTTAAATAAACAACTCCAAGCCAGATATTTACAGGTAGAAGTCCCAAAACAACAAAGCACAAACCCACTTTAATAATTACAAAGTTAAGCCCAAAATTAATATATGTACTACTAGAGAAGTTCAAAAGAATTAATACTAACTTGCAAACATCATATGGGAGAATCCCAGGAAACATTAATAACGCTTAACAAAATATAGAATGGGAGACGCCCAGAAACAACAATATGCAAAGCATTTCAATATTCAAATATTAAAGATAAATCATAAATATCTATAAATTAAAGTCCAAAGTCAATTAATCATGGTAGAAGCCCAAAAACAATATTATTATTCATTATATAAATGTCTCAAGTTTGAAAGTTAGATGGAAAGATTCCAGTGTTAAAGTTAAATTTGACAGAAAATAACTCTCCTAACAATACAGTCACAATAAAAGCAAAAGATACAGCGGGATAAGCTCGAAGTTTCCATGCCTACATGACGTTGACATTGGTAGATGAGTCTAGTCTAGCACTGCCACCGAGAATGTTTATTTGGTGATAATTTACCAGTATATATAGTCAAGCACAGCCTTAAATAGTGACAATGAAGCTCTCCAATCACAGTACTGGATGCCTTGGAATATATATATATATATATATATATATATATATATACTGGGTTTTCTTAGTTAAAATCACGCGCTACAATTGGAACTGACGTTTCAAACTTTAATTCAGCCCTCAGCCACATGTTGCACTCTCTGTACAAAACTTCTTGATGTCGTGTGCTGTGCTGGCTGTCGCCTAGGTCCACGGCAGGTCGCATAATGACCCAATCCTAGCACTCGACTAATGCACTTGGTTCCAATGATGCCCAAGTGATGCGATACTAGTCTTGCAGTAGAAGATTTTGCTTACTCCATTCTGCCATTCCGTAGACCTCCCGCAAACTTAATTCAAGAGGTGCTGTTGCATGCTCCTCCAAAAGAGTTGTAAGCAGGGATCCAACAGCCTGTAGTAGCAGGATCACCTGGGCGTTAGGAGGTGGTGGGAACTGTAGAGCCAAGTTCGTGCTATTAGGGTTGCTGAGTCGCCAGTCGGTGGCACGACAGGGCGGCAGGAATGTCAGATCACAAGGGCAACCATGTTGAAGTGGGCACAACGCTTTACCAAGAGTTTAAGAACTCCCAAAATACAACTCTATGATAGGTGCTAAATATTGAATATAATTTTCTTGATTTGTAATGCCACCCTTCTAGCTTTACATTGTTATCAAAAGATTATAGGGTGATTTAGATGTCTTTGGACATTTTGACGCATTTGCTTAAACCATCCATCACAGTGAAGCAAAGGGAACAAACGGAAGATACTCTTTCCACTATTCTTTGTCCCTGAATAATTAACTTATTGCAGCACAAGAGCTCTTCAAATTTTGGATTGGATCCCCCTGCCTTTGGTTTTGTTTGTTTGGAAAATTTGACCAACTTGGGTGTCACTGCTTGTTGTTGGCACATGTAACTCATTTTAATTTGTTTAAATAAGTATATTTAATTTCAGGCTTGGTTTTAAAAGGAAAAAAAAAATCCTACCTCTAGTTTTATTTCACGGGAGCTAAAGGACATCCCAAAATACAACTCATTGATAGGTGCTAGATATTGAATTGGACATCTTTGGAGATTTTGATGAATTTGCTTAAACCATTCATCACAGTGAAACAAAGGGAAGATTCACTTACCACTATTCTTTGCCGTTGAGTAATTAATTTACTGTAGCACGAGAGCTCTTCAAATTATAGCCAAGGCTGTTTAAATATTTTTGGTTGAACTGCAATTTTTAATTACACTAACGTTTAATATAGCCAATTATATCTTTCATTGTGTATCTATAATACGTTTCTTTTGATAATTAATCGGTTATGTTGCTATACAAAAAAATGTTTAAGGATTTTAACAAGGGGGGTTTCCAAATCATTTATATTGTCTAAGTATTTTTTTAATATGTTCTTTCAATTCTTTAATTGTTTCATTCTAATATAACATATTAATTTTAGCGTAACTGATGATCACAAAAATGTTTAATATCCCAAATTGTCTCTCTTCTTACTCTTAATATAAAGCTCAGTTTAAGTATATGCTTTCTTGAACATAAAAGCTTAGATTTCTTATGTTCCCAATTGATATTTGCTACTATTATATACTCCGATTAATAAATACCTTAATCTTTAGTAACAATTTCCATAGACAATAATTGTAAGTTAAGCCCATTAAATAATTAAAGTTATTAATTTATTAAAAATGTAATAGCAATCCATCCTTCGGCCTAATCAATATCTTGGTGACCCTAGTGTCTACAATCTCATATGGGCTAGTTATTTTACTTTTAAATAAAAATTTTACACCTAACATTTATCTTATTAATTTTCTGATCACTGTAGATGAAGTGAACATACATACATACATACGTATGTATGTGCGTGCGTGCATACTCATTATCATTCTTTCTCCTCCTGTTTCTTACCTGTATTTATTTAACTGCTTACTTCCTTTCATATCCCTTTCCAGCATCTTAGTCCATTTTTGCATTCAATCCATCATTGCTTCCTGTACCACACACTTTGCTCTTTTCT